>OOFG01111274.1:29963-41351 GCA_900323295.1 Molva molva
ATGCACATACATACACACAGACACACACTTACGCGCACAATTACACTTTGTAAATGAAACAACTAAGCACAAACACGTCCACACACTCACTTTCTTTTGCACACACCCACACACACAGCTGCAAGCACACACACACACACACACACACACACACACACACACACACACACACACACACACACACACAACAAACAAACCGGATGTCACAGAGGGGCCCCATTTTTACAGCACAGGTTCCTCATGGCCAGGGCCTGGTTCAACTCTATATCTTCACAAGCCAGAATGAATGTACTATTGATAGAACCATTACTCCACCAAATGAAAGTCCCCTCTGATGGATTGGCTTGTAGTCTTCTGTCAGCCATGAAAGGAATAATTAGTATTCATTACTACACACTCTACAACATTCCAATTATTAATGAACTTCAGGTCTGGAGACCTACCACATCCATCACGGTCACCCCAGCAGGTTGTATTAATCACAGGCAAGAAACAAGTGTTGGGGGTCATCTACATGGAATAAACTTATAATCACATTTACCTGATGAATTGTCATAAATTTGGAGTCATTACATTCGGAGACAGGATTTCAGGAGAGAAGCGAAATTAACGCTTAAATGCTCCATGTTTCCTGAAGTTAGCAAATGACCAAGACTGGTGCCAAAGAGAGACGTGCACTGTGTCAATATATGGTATTTTCATTCTTCTATTTACTCAATGGTTGAAACCCATTGGATGAAATTCATCAGTTGTAAATGGTGATACGGTATTCTGCATGCGTAAGATATTGAGGAAACAGTAATGTGGTACAAATTGATTGCTGATAAGGAGCAGGTAATAAGATAATCATAGAGTATTATAATACATAACTCTATGAGTGAGTTATAATGTAATGGCTGAATGAATAATCTAGCTTTACGCAGAATAGTGATTTTGATGATTCTTTCTCCATTATGTAGAGAAAAGTGTTAATAAGTAACATTAAAAATATAAAGAGACTGGCAAAGGTATTATTGAAGTGTCGTTAAACATGTTCAAATATTACATTCCCTTTTGCTCTGAGACCTTGTCTTTTAAGTCTGGTTTTGTTAATCCTTAGGCAGATTCTTTTTCCATTTGTCAAATATTCTAGTTTGCATCTAGAACAAGATGACATGAATGGATTGTGTTTACATTTTCATAATTCACTCAGTAACCATCAGTTTTGATAATTGTTTCAGGGCTTTAATTGTTCATGTCCATTATTTCATGCAAACATTTTTTTATAAATAGGTGAGGACAAATGCATTACAAATCACTTTTACACACAATAAGCCCAACAATAAACCCCCTGGGCCTTAACTACCTTGCAATAATGATGAAGGAGCATAGGGTCTCAGCCCTCTTATGTATTTTACAACCTTTAAGGAGAGAGCAAGCTGACCACAACACAGCACTAACACACCCAGTCTTCCTGCTCGCTGTTAAATATGCATCATCACACATAAAGAATATAAGCACACAAATACACTATCTATCAACCAGCCATGAAAAACGCGATCAATACATTGGCTTCTGAGATTCAGAACACACAACTGCAAACGCATCTATAATCTGAAGACAGAGGAGGCGATCATAATGCAGTCAGTCACGTGCTGCCAGGGGCCAGTTTCAATACCCAGAGAGAAGTTCAACCATCTGGCAATTCTGCTGCCATTGTCTCAGGGGTACTGGAGACAAGTTGTGGGTTTATTGACTCGTGTATCAACGGGGGAGAGATAAAAACCCTGCATTGATTTGAAATGTTTCGCTCCCCCATGAACACAGCCCCCATGCTCAACGGCTTTTTGCTTAATGAATTGTTTACTAAACACTAGATGTAGTACATCTTCTGTTGGTGGACAGTAGGGCTAGGGATTGGATATTTAATATTTCTTCAATAATATTTCTTGACCGTACTGACCTTCCTTTTTTTATGGTGTTTTTCCCAGTAGAGGATCAAGGATGGGATCCACCATCTCCGTCCGATTCTCCATCAGAACGGTTTCACAGCAGGCCAGTGCTCGCTCTATAATGTCCAGATACCTGCACAATGAAATGGACTCAGTGTTGCAGTTAGGCCCACCATACCCCACATACCATTCTCCATTCATATATTTATTTATTTTTACATCCTAGCACCAACATAACATTGATGAATTTGTGGTTATTAAACCACTCATATCGCCCCGTTTTGCTCACCCTTTCTGGCTAGATTCACCACTCTGAGCTTGGCGGTGTACTGGCTTCGGATCCATTTGACGCCTTACTGTTAGGGGTCGATGACGAGCGGCCAGCACTCGCTGGTGGTGAGGATGGCGGCTCGATGGACATTCATCTGGCATCCCTTGGTTGTGCCAAGGGCACGGCGTCGTCTGTGAGCATGAGGAAAGGGTCCAGTTGGGCTGTCAGCGGGATGGAGACCCGGAACAGATGCCATTCGTCATTCATATATATGCTTCATGGGTAGAAGCACCTATATAGCTCTAGTGCACTTATTGGGAGACAAGATAGCGGGCAGGTAAGGAAAGTGGGCAGGTAATGCCAAGGGTGATCAACTCACAGCCTAAAAAATAATATAATAAATCTCAGTTGAGTTTAGAACACACTTTGTTATAATGTCTTATGTAACTATTACCTCAAACAAATACATTCAACTAACATTGTGTTCTGATTCCTATAGCTACTCTGAAATCTGTCTAATAGTTGTTTTAGAAATAAGGACATGCAGCACTTTAATATAATTCTGTAATATTTAGTAGCTACTGCAACTGCGATTGTATGCTTTGATGATTCTCAGCCTCAGTCACATTGGATAAAAGCGTAGTCTGCTAAATGACTAAAGAGTAAATCTTTAGAGAGTGAAGAAAGGGGATCCAGATGAAGTATCACGGGTAGGAGACAAACGCTGTTGCCAGCAGGACGTCCCCAGGACGGCTCTTCTGTTGCCAGCAGGACGTCCCCAGGAAGGCTCTTCTGTTGCCAGCAGGACGTCCCCAGGAAGGCTCTTCTGTTGCCAGCAGGACGTCCCCAGGAAGGCTCTTCTGTTGCCAGCAGAACGTCCCCAGGAAGGCTCTTCTGTTGCTCCATGTACTCGACCAACGCTTCATCTCCAACTGTGGGTCGCAAAGAAAAAAAAAAAGATGTGTGAAGTCGTATGACCATGAGGATCAAACACTAAACAAAGATGAAACTACAAGCTTAAAAGGTTAGCAACTTATCAAAGCATACCCACAGTCAAAGGATTTCAAACCAAGGGAATGAAACATCAAGTACATATATAAGTAAGAATGTATTGAGCATCTCCCCTCTCTTTAGTGCACAAACTAAGAACACGTAAGATGGTAAATATATACCACTGCCATTTACCTAAACTGCCTGTGAAAGTTTTGCTCCAGTGTTCTCAGCATCAATTTTGCATTTATCCAGGCCTTCAAAAGCAACTCTGTGACAGCCCCATACAACGATAAATCACGGCGTTTCCTTACAAACAGGCTCGAGGATCCAGAATATGTGGCATAATAAATTCTCAGACAGTTAAAAATCACTATAATTTTACTCTAATGCATTATGGATTGCCTGTAATATCACTCAGGCTGCGGGTGAGACATTGTTAATTTCCAACAGCTGTTGAGGCTTTGAGGTAAGTTAATGATTAAATATAGACGCTCTGATTTATTAGTCTAAACACCATTGCTTCCAGGTCAATGCCATGAAGACAAAACATTTATCTTGATATGCTTCAAAAGCAAAAGGTATTCAATGAAAACCACATTTATTTCATGGCATGAAAAAGTCGAACATAAAAAGTGACCACTGAAATGGTAATGATTTATTTTATATTTGAACACATCAAAATTATGACTACTTAGCCACTGGATGCATTTTGAAAATAAAAATACTGAACGTGGATTTCACTGTAATGAAAATACATAACAATGGTTATAAATTAGGATTGCCTGAATGGTGTTTCTATTAAAAGCAGAAATCAAACAATAAAAAGTGTAAAAAAGGTTTTGAGTGCATGTGTTTACCGCAGTGGAGAGACGCTCAGATGAAGTGCCAGTTTGCTTCCCAGCTTGAATGGATTGTGTCTCGCCACCTCACTCGGATGCCATTGGGTGCCACTGCCAGCCACACCAGTTGAGCCAGCGCAGGCTGCCCAGTTCAGCCATGCATTGTGTGTGAACCAGCCCTCTCTGAAAGCTTGCCCAAGCTTTTCATATGCTGCTGGGCCCCACTATAGGATCCTCTGTCCCCGAGTGTCACCCTTCAACTCTCCACCGTGAGATAACAACAGATCAACATTAATACTACTCACTCTCCATCTCATCTTGGTGAAACAGGGCTGTTTGTTTGGAACTCAACTGTGGCAGGTCAGAAACAGAGAACAAATCCCCCCCCCTCACCTCCAGCCGTTCGAACCAGCCGGTTGGCCAGCTCTTATGGTCCGGTTAGTGGAGACAAATCCTCCTGACAACTGTTCTTCCTTACCTTATTTTGACAGCTGCCTTTTCCAGATCTCAGTTGGCTTGTGAGAGGTTCTGTCTTTTAGGGGCAGTGTCACAATGCACCTAGACCACAAGAAGTATTACAAGTACAATCACAACATACTTGTACACAAAAGTAATAATCATCACTATTCAATTCATATTCAATCATAACTTTGGACTTTGGAAAATATATATTTTTTCTTGATTAAGATGTTCTGATCTTTTAGTATCTAACAATGTTGTAATGATCCAGGCACATAGCCCAGCTTCATCAGTAGACTTGGTCATGACGAGGTGGGGGTGAAACGCTGGGTTCCTCAGGTACTCCTGTTTGACCAGGTTCAGACAGGCCTCTGGGATGTGCTCCTGGGTCTGCAGGACACCAGGGTCTGCAGGAAGTCATCCACCTGAGATAAGTAATAGGGCTTAGGGCTATGTATGTGTGTGTGTATGTATGTATGTGTGTATGTTTGCATGTGTGTGAATGTATGTATGAGTGCAAGTGTGTGCGTATGTGCATGCACATATGTATGTGTGTACGTATGTATGCATGAATGAATGTATGAATGAATAATGTGGGCCTGCGGAGCTCTTGGACACTAACTGTATTAAGGGCAAATTAAATATGCTTGAATATACATGGGTAGATATAGCCATGCTTGCTTTATACATTGATATTTTGATATAAAAATACGTGCATGTTTGTAAGCTACATTTACATATTGTTTATGTATGTTGTATGTTGGTTTTATTTTCCGTGGCACTATGAAAAATGCAAATTTTAAACACTGACAAGCACTGCTTCCCAACAGCACCACTTGCTAAAACAAAAATACCTCAGAAACAGAATCCCCCCTTTTAACCTCCTCAACACTAGGCCTATTTCTGAGTTTTCCTCTGAAAATAACATACCCAAAGTAAACAGAGTATATCTCCACAACTGCAAGGGCTATAATAAGTAATCTTGGTACCAAAGAAAGACAACACCTGTAACCTTGTTATGCAAGTGAAATAATTAATGTGGATACTACTTGGTTAGAGTGATTAAAGCTAGAACACAGCCTGAGTGGAAGATTTCATTTCCGCCTGAAATAAATGTTATGTTTTAGATTGAATACCACCTAGTGCATTATCAGTTGGTAGCCCTATAGTACTATAAGTCCATAGCACAACATCTGATGAGTATCTGGGTCAATATTTGATGCCAATAAAGTGAAGTAGAGCAAAGATAGAGAGGTTTTTAGTAGAGGTAGGTTTAGGCGAAATCTCCAAATAAATCAATAAATCCAATGCAAACCAATGCAAAATTGATAATATAAACTTGATGAGACACAAACAGGTAGGTATCTTAAGAACCCATTGTACAATTTTGAGACTTGACCCCTCTTTTGAAAGGTCAGGGCGAATAGAATAGAATAACACCAATCCAAATAATCGCAATTGCACCATGCGGCCACCAGATGGCGACGAAGAATGCGTGTTCTTATGGTGGTTTTATGCGATCAAGCACAACTTTGAAGACAAAAACAACAAAGTGAAGTTTGTTCTTGATTGTTTTCTGTCTCTAGTTCGGCAAGTTTAAGTCAAAGAGTGATATGGTTTGGATGTTGAAATCAGTGGAGCCTTGGCTTTCATATGATATGTAGTTTGTAGATCAAATGACATATACAATACATAACTATTTTTGTTACATGCTTCTTATTTTGTTCGGGGTTGGAATTGTCATTGGTTTAGTTAACAATGGTTACAATAGACTAAAAGTTTAGAATCTAATCTTTCTAGGGGTGTCACATGTTAACTGCCTTAAAACTTCATAGCATTTCGGGATGAAGAGGTTAACAGAATTGGGCAGATTACTAGCAGGGCTCCAGCACTGCAGACCATGGGCTGGACCCCGTCATCATCCAGCATATTCATAGAGCCATCCAGCTATAATGTGGTCATTTGACATGCTGAGCAGGGCTAAGGTCAAGGCCCTGCGAACAAATTAGATTGGCATTCATCAGGTTGATGCAATTGCCATTGTGACAGGTTAACCTTGCCAATGCCTTGCCCGCGCTGCCTTCCAGCTCCGATCATTGGGCGTGTGGCCATGTGGAGCCAGCAGCACCATCACACCTGCAGACACGTTGATCACCGCTGCCGGAGGGCTGGGGAACGCCTTCAGCTCGGTCAGATTCACCTGGAAGCCAGACTCACAAGAGTGAACTCAATATAGAATAGCGGAGTCCTTTTGTTTGTTGTTATTAATTGGCTAGAATATTATAATTTAGTCGTTTAGTAATATTTAGTAAACTAGGAAAAACTTTTATCCAAATTCACCTTAGTGAATATTTTCGTTTTTTAAGTAAATGTCATTAATGAGCAGGTAATGCATCTTGCTGGGAACAGGGAACAAGTAAACTGTAACTTGTAATCTAGAGATACCTTCTTCGCTTCCAGATTTGACTCTTTCTTGGCCGGGCCTGCTCTGTCTGCAGAACAATCTTTCTGATTAGCTGTTCAGTGTTCCAGTGTTTGACAGTAACTCTGCTTGAGAAGCGAGTTGGGCTTTTAATTTCTCCACCTAACATTGTGAAAGAAAACACAGAGCAATGAAACTGATTAATATAATGAATAAATGAAAAATAATCCAAGGAAAATCACTTCTAACCAAGTAAAAGATGCTTAATTAGCAATCCTGTGACCAATAGATTTTTTCATAACTCAAACATGATATGTTAAAGGTGCAGTGTAGGACTTAGTTGCAGTCGACAGAGTTCATTTGTATTTGAGCTGAGAGCGACTCTTCTGTAGAAGGTTCCTGTACAGGTGATTTGCTGGAGAAAGCTCTTGGGGGTGGTGTAATTTTGCCTTTTCTCATTGCACTTGTATTTTTCACTCGCCTTGTTGATACTGGTGTGTACATAAGCCATGAAAAGACTGATGGATTCCTGGATGGGGGGCTGTAAACATAGGCAGAGAAGCAGGGAGAGGAGAGAGAGGGAAGGGGGGGGGGGGGTTAACAGGGAGTGCAGGATTGAGTAGACTTTAACATCAGCAAGCTGATGTGGCCTGAAATATTATCTTCATATATTCTGAATTAATCTACAAGTTTTGTCATCTCACTTGCCTTACCCATGACTTACTCATTCTAAAATGTAGGTTCAGCTCACAGAAATGATTAGGCTTTGAGAATCACTGTGAAAATAATGTGTTTAGGCCACTTACACAGAGCCTTGTAAAGCATGTATGCCGTTGTGTATGTATAATCCCCGGTGGCTCCAACTTTCCCCACCACCACTGTTCATAGAGGCCGCTGTAGTGGTCATATACATCATGTATTTCACATTGGCACTGTGAGTCAATATTCATCACACAGTTAGTGATCAACTAATGCAGAAGTAAACAAGCGTAGAATGTGAGCATCACATCTGCCTCGCAAGCAAAAACAAATAATGATTCATGAGGATTTGATATAATGTATTTTGACAAAGCATTTTGTGTTCAGCAGAGACACATTCCAATTGATTGGCCTTGTTTGTCAGTTATTAAGGCGTGGTGTGTTTCTAACTCACAATAAATTTGCATCTCATTCTTTCTTTCCCTATCAATTTAATATATTGACATGATTCCTTGCAGTTCAACAATTCAGCTAAAGATGTATTTTTATTTAGATGATTCACAGCCAGACATTTCTTTGGCCCACTCAATGTACCACTTCAACAACTATGACTACCACTGCTGCAGCTCATGTTCATTTTTTTCTCCAACTATCTCTTCCATTATCTAAAACTGCCTCCTAAATCGGAACCATAGCAAAAAAAAAATACCATACAAATACAGTTAGTATTGTCTACTACTGCTTCATGTATGTACAAAATTTCCTGCTTGTAGCTTCTACTATTTGAGGCACTAATGTTAATACAAGTACCTCTACGCTATTTCTAATATAAGTGCCACTGTAACCTAGCTAACACACACACACATAGAGAAGTGGGCAACATAATGCTCTAAACTGGCATGTGGTCAAAGCCGTTTCTACAGTTCTATGTACAGCACGTCTGCCGGATCACATGGCGACTCAGACGCGACAGATCTTCACAGAGCTGCCTTCATTTATAATTCCACATCACCTTAAAGTGTACACAAGGGGGCACATAGTATTTCCGACCCCCAATATATATGAACCGACGAGCTACACAGAAACGGAATCGCAAGATAGTCTCCTCAATTGAAAATATGTTGAAAAAGGCAATATGTACATGTGAAATAATGCACTGCTCAAAAGCGCTTGGTGTATTGCAACTGAAACTACAGTGTTTTGATTTTGTCGAAATACAAAACAAAATACTACACCAGTGTTAATTTTGACAGCAAATCTTTATCTGGTTTTAGTCATAGTCTTTTGACTAAAGTGCCAATTAGTTTCAGTCATATTTTAGTCATCTGTATCGTTTTAGTTTTAGTCTAGTTTTAGTTGACTAAATATCATACGATTTTTGTCTCGTTTTTATTCGTTGACGAAAGTGTCAATAGAGTTCGTCATAGTCATAATCATAAATAATTGTTTATTTAGTTATTGTCTCGTTTTCTTCTGTGAAAAAATGTCGTTGACGAAAACTATGATGAGAATGATTTGTCAACGAAATGAACCCTGCACACGCCCGCTCCCTGCTCATCAGCCATTAGTGGACGCTCCTCAGAGACTCTTCTCGTACGTGTACTCCGTACACTTCCCTTAGTAACAACGTGGATCTTCGCGGATATTCGCATACTTTCTGACGCAGAAGTGTAAATTGGCCTTAAGACTGCCACGGCACTTCATGGGTGTGACAGCTGGGGGCCGTGAGTAAGTCCTTATGTGCTTATCAATCACTGGGCCACCTCGTTAACATAAACGATCATTGGTTCTGATTTTCCCGCCGGGAAAACAATGGCGTGCATTTAGTCAGCTGAGTTTTGAGGCATGTGACGAGCAATTCGTCACTGGTATCCGTGGAGTGATAATGATGAGGGATATTTGCACAAGTGAATCCAGCTGTATTGCTATAATTAGAAGATGTTAATTAAAAGTGTAACTGCGTATGAAAAAGCCTCATAAAATATCTGGAAAAGCTAGAACGAACCATGAATTATTAAATTGTACTCAAGTGTCTTTGTTAGGACACTAAGCCCAGCAAAAATAGAAGAAAAAATAGTCCATATAAATGCTATAAATATTGCACTATAAAGAAAGTAAGATGTAGAAAGCCTGACCCCGATGTCGTCCACCTCTTGTAAGGAGCTGTGGCCGACGGACTCTGGGGCCTCTGGGCTCGTGGAACCAGGGAACCGACGGGCCCTGACCCAAAGAGCCCTGCTCACAGGAGTCAGACACAGTACCACCTGAGAAGGGGTAGAGAGAAAACAATATCAAAAACAAAGCAATTAATACAAACAAACACAGCCTAGACTAATGACCTAGGCCCCAGCCTGCTGTGGCTACACCCCCATCCCCCTCCTCCTTCCTCCTCACACACACGGTTGTGTGTGTGTGGGTGCGTGTGCATGGTTTCCCCACTTCCACCCTGCCCGTTATCAACACCACCGTCCCTTCCCTCTACTTCTCTTCCCCCTCCTTTTTCGCTTTACTTTCTTTCAAATGCAATTTTATCTCCACAATGTGTGATTTTTTTTGGTTCTATTCATTGTGCATCTTATGATAAAAAAAAATTATATATATAAAATAAACCCTCACATGAAGGATATAATTGTCCCAACTTGTTGCATACACTATATGTAAGGGATAATTCATAATTCATGTGTAGGGGGCTAAGAACCCCCCCTACACAAAGCGGATGTGGGTTTACTGGTTCACCTCCACTTTGTGCATTGATTTTCGATAACACCACACCTAGGACTGGATTATCCTGCTTATACCACGGCCACGTGCATCGTTAAAGTATATGGGGTTGATTCACATTTTTGGGCGATTCTGTCTCAAAATAAAAAACGTTGCACCATTTGTTGTGTTCCTGGAAACAGAAATGGTCCGATTGGAGAACTCTATGGGTCTGACTAAGTCAAGTCAAGTCAAATGTATTATCCCACTAGGGGAAACTGTGTTGCAACCAGGTAAAAACACATTCAATCCATCATAAATACAACATGACAGACAAAATACCAGACAGGACACAGATAGTGACAATACAATACACTGCAAGATCACTTCATGTAAAGACAAAAGACAAGCACATTGCTGAGTGCAGAAAGGGCTTATTGCAGTCATTTGTGCACATTCTGCTTTGCAGTGCTAACAAAAGAGTCTTTGAATTCTTAGAACTCTGAGTTGGAACTCTATATCTTCTTCCTGAAGGTAGAAGCTCAAACTCCCTCTGCAGGGGGTGGTCAGTACAGACCAGTATGGCATGGGCCTTCCTTGTGACCTGCCAATCATAAAGGTCAGAGAGCTGTGCTTGGTTCACCCAAATAACTTTGCTGGCTACTCTGACGAGCCGAGTCTATTCTTATTGGCCAGAATCAGGTTCCCAAACCACGCCACAATACAAAAAGACAGCAACGACTCAATAAAGGTTCTGTAGAACCTTTATTGAGTCATCATTTTGGCGCACACATTAAAGGAATTAATTTTCAAGAAATGAAAATCAAGAAGTAAAGATGATGTTGTACCTTCTTAGAAATGGCATCTGCATTAGCCTGAAAGCACATCATTATTAAACACAGTGCCCAAATATTTCTAGTGCTCCACCAAATCAACCTCAGTTCCCTCAATAACTTTGAGTTTGGGGATGGATGCTGATTTCCTAAAATCAACAACCATTTTTGACACATTCAGTTCAAGGAATGACTCCTTACACCATGACACAAAGACATTAACGACCGGCCCATGCTCTGG
>OOFG01111280.1:0-17584 GCA_900323295.1 Molva molva
GAAGACGTTGAAGTGAATGCTGGAGAAGGGACAGAGGTTCTCCAGGTTCTCCAGGGTCACCTTGATGATATCCTAGGAGAGATGAGGTCATGGGGTCACTGGCGCGACTACAACGGAGGCAATCGCTTGTCAAATGATGAACAGATGAATGAATTGCAGGTAAACTGTCACGCTCGGCCCATGCTCGTCTTTGGTCCAACATTTCCGCAATGCTTTCAACGGAAATGGAGTTTGTGTTGCGATTTTTTCCCAACGCGGATATGAAGCAGCACTACCTTACATAGCAAATAGCAGAGCGTGACGTTTCCCTTTAAAATAATGAAAACATCAAAATGCATAAATCAATTAACAATTGAATGAATGGGTTTATGTGTTCACATGGGTGAACACATAAATGAACACATAAATGAATGATATGGTGAATAAATGAATGAATGATTGAATGAATGAATGAAGGACTTGTAGCAGATGCATCAAGCTTTACCTCCAGTTCCAGGTGTATGAGGTGCCCGACTGACATTTCCTCCCAATAACTGAAATGTATATTGGACATTACAATACAGGCTTACTGTATTTCAGACTGAGAAGTTCATGACACATCCATCGTAGATAGATGGAGAATAGACGATAATTTGTTTGGTAACTGCTAAAACCATTAGTACTTAAAGGATGGCTTATCTTCCATTAGATCGGAAACATTTTGCACTTCAGGCAAATGATACATTTAGTCCCACGGTCAAAAAGTGCTAAAAAAGGTAAAAAAAAACAAAAAAACGGGACAAAGACAACATTCAACATTGTAAGAGATAAATGCATTACGCCGATTCCCTCCGGATGAAACAGGTGTAAAGGAAACAAAATACATTGTAAATGTAGTAAATTAAGAGCTTAAGAAAGATAAAAATAATAGCTGACTATATAGGAATGTGAAGTTGACGTCACACCGTGATGAACACTACGGTGAACACGCCATGCTTAGAGGTCGCTCTCTCTTGCTTCTTTCTCACAAGATGGCGCCCGGCGTAACGTCACATCACATTCCATATAGTCAATCCCTTCCATGAAAGAAAGATGTGGTAAACGGTGCTACGAAATACGAAACAAACGTAAGGGTCTTGGTTTTGCCTGTATCTGCTGCGTGCTCTGATCCTGAATTTGTAGACGAGTTCGCCGGCTTTGAAGAACCGCGTCTCGGGGCGAGGAAATGAGAAGGCCTGTAGCGACATGGTGGACATCAGGTCCAAATCACCTGATAAGGAAGACGTGTTAAACGACTGATAAGTACAATGCAGTGCAGTGCAGATGATGGATGAACTGCTCTTTGTCCCATATTGACGTCACATCGCAAGGACCCCCTCCATTTTGGGATAGGAGCATTAAAATGTTAGTTATTGTGTGGGTAGTAATGTTTTTTGGTCATTGTTTACTTATGAACGTGAAATTATTATGGGAGTTTTTGAAACTGCCACAGCGTTTATTAAGTGGCAAAACAAAGATTGAATTAGCCTCCGTTACGGTATATTTACGTGGATTTAGGATTTAACATTACTACTGTACTCTTCAGTCCTCTCAATATGGCGTACTATTGCCAACAAAAAAATCCCATGATGCATTGTGATGTACAAGCCCTATAGAGCGCAACAGTGTGGTTCCGGAAGTGAAAATCCCATTCATATTCTACATAGAGGTTTTGATTATTAGCCATAATGTCGTAACCATCCACGGTATACTTACCACGAGCCAAGAGATTGTGAAACGATGGTGTACGCACATTTAGAAGTGCCTTTGCCTTCTATTCCGTTTTTTTTTTTGCTCCGAATCAAATGTTTTATGGACACGACTAACTTGTGGGATAATTGGCTTGGTTCCAGGCTTAAAACTCTTTATATAACGATTTTCTGAAAAGTCAATGGAGAAATGAATGGGAAATTTACTTCCGGAACCAGAGCCGTTCCAAAAGGGGGCGGTCACTGTTGCGCTCTATTGAACACCACAGAATGAGGACTCGTGCTGCTAGCTAGTCTTTATTGTAGGACAATGGTTAGCTTTTAATTTTCTTCACGTAATCATTAGGCTATTTGACACGACGATGTTAATTTTTTTTATACATTTAAACGGATTTTAAACGGACAATAGTGGTATAAACCCTTTTAAATGCAATATAAAAGTCAATTTAAACGGGTTTAATAATAGCAGTGTCCCAATGGTATCCTAAAGGGGAAAGTTGAAACGCCAACGTTAACGTTAGACAGAAATGGTCCGACATTTCTCTCACTTTCGGATGAACGCAGAAAGTGACCTACACAAACTTTATAAAGACGAACAGCAACCTAGCCATAAAGCAAATAGTTTAAACCTCAAATTAAATAAAAAAATAAATTAATCAGTTACTTTAAGGACGTAACTCAAGCCATGATAACGTTAGGCAAAATCCTTAAAACCACTGAAAAACCACTCAAATTGTCACCTACCGTGATGTACACCGAGAAACAAAACTACGAGCTGAAAATAATATATAGTGTATCTTAAAATGCACTGACGTCGCCCCAACACAAGGGTTACTAAGGTGTAACAGCGCCCTCAAGTGTTCAGTGTGGACTATAAGAGGAATATCCGCAAGTTGGAAATCAACTTGAACATAATTATGCAAATCACGGTTAGGTATTTAGGTAGTAATGTAATGTAAAAATAATTAACACTTCTTCCAAGGTCAACGAGGCTTTTAGAGCTTGACTATTTGAACTTTTAACCAATAATATAATGGCATATAGACCTTGGCTTACTTTGTCGCTCTAGCATGTAAGAAAATCAAACATAGGCTCAATCATCAATATATATGATGATATATATGACAATATATTTACCTGAAACAAGGAAAAGCATTTTCATTCATTCATTCATACTGGATATTACGTTTTCCGACCATATTGCCCCAAGGGTTTCAAGTTGACTGGTATAGGCTATTTTTTTTAAAACAAATAAACAAAACAAAAGATATTAGTTGATATTAGTTGTCGCAAGTGCATTATCAAACTGATACCCCAACTGTTTGAATTGCTGTCCATTTTGTGAGTGGAATTAAATTGTGCAGTGATCACTTTAATCACTCACACTGCTTAAAAATCCCAAATTGCTCGTTTAGCATTCAAGCCCCAACTGAAGGCGTAATCATTAAAAAAATATATCGTTTCTGCCATCCAGTGGCATCATTCAACGAAGAGAGAGTGGACAAACATCGATTCAGTGTCTGATAACCTGTTTGTCTGACAAGAACACAATAAATACATGACACATACAAATGGATGTGTGGAAACATACACTAAACTCATGTCTCACTTCAAGGCAAACAAAAGGACATAATTGTTAGTACAAATAAATAGCTTCTTCTTTAAGGCCAACTTCCAGGCATAGTCATGGGCCTTTAATTAACAAAATCCTTCCATTACTGAAACTGAACATAAAATAAAACTATCTGAAGTAATTTATAAATCGTAAATTGTTTTCTAATGCAGTTATTTTCTGTAATTATTTTGTTCATCAAATAAAAATTAAAGTAACGTAATTTTGTTGCTATGTGTTGAAAATATACAAGTAAATCATACATTCTGGATGCTATTGAATTTTCACATGTAGGTTATAGCAAGGCCAGTCCCATGGTTCCTATGATGATGAGCAGAGCTGAAAATGGAGACAAGAGAGGGAAAGATGAGAATATTACGTATTTACATTAAAAGGCCATTACATAAAAAAGTTGCTTTTAAGATAATCGACAACTAGAGGTTTAGTGGGAAGCCTACCTAGCGGTTTAGAAGGGAGTCTAGCTAGTTGTTTAGAGGCAGCCAGGCTAGAGGTTTGGCGGCCAGCCTAGCTAGCAGTTTAGGGGGCAGCCTAGCTAGAGGTCTAGCAGACAGCCTAGCTAGCGGTTTATCGGGCAGCCTAGCTAGCTGTTTAGCGGGCAGCCTAGCAAGTGCCTACCTTGTGACAGTGCCTGGTGCGTTGCCCAGCCGGATCCTGCTGTAGAGCTCATAATTGCGGTACTAGCAGACGATCCAGCTGCTGTTGAGCTCATCATTGCTGTACAAGTGGTGGATCCGGCTGCTGTAGAGCTCATAATAGGGGTACTAGCAATGGATCCGGCTGCTGTAGAGCTCATAATTGGGGTACTAGCAGTGGATCCGGCGGCTGTAGAGTTCATCATTGGGGTACTAGCGGTGGATCCAGCTGCTGTAGAGCTCATTGCCATGGTAGAGGCTACAGCCACAGTTGCCAATAGCAGAGAGAAGAGGAGTCTTCGGGCCATGGCTAGGAATGGTAAAGTTAAAGTTAGTCAAGATGCAGGGTTTATAGCCAGCACTTCGGTTCAGTTGAGGTAACTTTTTTACAATAGGCTAGCCGTGAAACATCGCCCCCAGTGCTTTCATTTTAAGGTTTGTTAGCATTTGAAATAGTTTTCTTCATATTGTTCCTGTATCGCCTAACACAGTGTTATTATCAATTTGAAGTCAAAGATGGATAGTTTGGTTACAGCACATAATCCAAACCTGTTGAAGAAATTACCCAAATTTGAAAACATCAGATTATATATTTTCTATTGAATGCATTTAAAATGACCAAAATACACATTTGCTGAAAATATACTTTACTATAAATGAATTATGCCAAGACTATTATTCTATAAGATATTATTATTCTATATTGTAGGCTAAATTATTTATACAAGATGTTGTATTATCATAACTATGTTTAGGCAAACACAATATATGACTACATTTTAATAAACAAATTCATCTGAACTGATATTTCTGGATTTATATCATACAAGTAGACCTATCGTTTTACATTTATATTGAGCAATTAAAACAACTGGACAGAGTTTATAGGTAAAGGACTCAGAACAAAAGGTTTTAGGGCTGGACCATAAACGCGATAATAACGGCGTTAACGCAAATTCGTTTTAACGCCACTTATTTTTTTGACGCATTGACGCTGGTACTGGCCTTTTTAGAGTGGCTCGATGCGCGCCCGCTAGACATTCATTTTCAATGAGAGACGAGCTGCGCGGCGCGGAGGAGCAGTACCTTGTTGTCGGATGGCCACTAGCAATAACAGGAGCCAATCACGTGACTCAAAAACGATCGCGCACAAGACGCACCGTCATTGTGACCAGTCACTTTGTCCTGCATTTAACGTAATTCCTCTTTAAATCGCCCCGACTCTCAATAAATATAGGCTTAACAATAAATATATAACCCGTTTCATTGATCTCATGATCTTATGTTGGCTAGTGCCTAATGCCAACATCTCAGAGATAGTAATAAAGTGCGTTTACCTACCTGTTTTTTTTCTTTTTGACTTAAATGACACGTATGAATCGATTCGGAATAAAAGTGGTGTTAAAGGTTGAAACAATTCAGGGTTTGCCAAATATGTTGAGACATTTCCTTGTTCCTACGATGGACACATTTTGCCCCACTGCTTCCCGCTATGAGCAAAAGAAGGCCTGATCGGGTTAGCGATTGTTTAAAAAACTGACGGGCTCAAATGTAGAAGAGAAAAACCAATAGGCCTATGCCTATTGAAACTGATATCCAAAGCCATTCAAATAAATATATATCTTTCTGTAGAGTGAACGCTTAAGAGAACTTGTAAAATCTCATTCTAAATAACCGCCATTCCAAATGACAAATCTGGTACAGATGCTCTGTGGACATGTCTGATTAAAAGATAATTATGGATACAAATAATATTTGCGTGGCGTCAACAGACGTGTGTGAAAAACACGCTGTCATTTGGAAAAACTTCAAAACTCTATTTAAGTAATATTTGATACACAAGGTGCACAAGAGAAGATGATACATTTAAAAAACAGCAACAGAGTTACGCGGAAATATAAATATTTCAATGAGAAAACATCAATCATTTAGAAGTCCGCACAGGAAGGCTGCAGGACCTTGAAATTTGGCAGACACATAGATGCAGGGGTGAAGCACAAAAGTGTGGGCCCTATACAAAAGCTGTCTCTGTGAGCCCTCTTCCCCTCTTGATCCATGTATCTCACGCATCTTAAAAAAAGAAAATTGAATTTTCTCACGCCCATTGGCTGACTTTACATACTGAAGATAATTTGAAAATGGTTTGCCTTCCATATCTTTGGGTGCCATTTCGGTTATGTCTGTTTTTTCTGCACCTTTACTAGCCAGACTGCAAACAATTGTGTCTCTCTGATGATCACCAAGCTTATCTGGCCATGGTCCTCTGGCAAATGCTGTTCTGCAGTGCTCTCACTTGTTCCCCCTTCCTCTTCTGTCCTCTCCTCATCCTTCTCCTCAACCTTAGAGCAGCCTTCATTTCCCTCACTCTCTTCACCTCCATCATCCTCTATCACATCTTCTAGCTCACTATCTGCTGAAGGACAGACCCCTCTACAAGCATGAAGCATACAGGATTGATATTAGCCTCTTAACCTGCTGATAGCCTAACATACAATAAAACAGTTAGTGTTGTTAAGCTCCTTCCGTTTAAAGTGCTACAACTGATCGCTTGGAATAACCGTTAGTTGCCACTATATGAGCTCACCTTGTCTCACATCCTCAGTAACATCAGGAGATGAAGAGGGACCTGCTGCTGCTCCACTCTCTGTGGCTGTTTCTGAAACTAAGGGCCATGTGTTTCATGATGTAAAGCTTTGCTAGGTATTTTATTTATTTGATAGATATGTCATATGACATTGTAGGTATAATGCTGATACATTTTTGATATTGATCAATTCATGTTATACAATGCAATTATGCTCCAAGCTAGATTTCTCGCTGACTTCCTTCAATATAAACAATTGCTGAAATGACCATTCTTAAATCATTGTGCTCACCTTTCTTTTGAAATAAATAAGTTAGGAGTTGTTTTCCCTCAGCTTGCTTTTTTTCCTCTTTCCTTTCTTTCTTTTCTTTTTTTGTGACCCCGATTTCCCTTTCTTGGGGTTAGGGAAGTGGGGGGTCAAAGTGAGGAAAACCCCATATACGATCTGGTCCTACTGACGCCGGTTGGGGACAAGTGACTCCTAACGAGGTTTTTGCCGTCATAATGACTGTACCGCTATTACAAAGGGCCTGCCCTGAGAGACGACGGTTCTTTTTATATACAATGTTTTATTCAGCCAATTTAAAGTTACTTACGACATTAGCTACTTAAAATAAAAATAAAAAATAAAAAAATAAAAAATAACAAAATAATTGCAAACAAAAAAACACTTTTCATCCCAGGATTTTCGAAGGTCCTCCCCCCATTGGGGCCCTGGGTACCCAGTTCCACTTTCCCCCCCCGCTAAGATGCATAGATGACAGCCCCCTTGAGAAGTTTTCTGAGTTAGGTACAGATGGCAAATAATCGTGTCACAGGGTCAACTTCAGTAAGTGATTCGCTAACCACTAAGCACTTCTCCCGCAGACTCACACATAAATGGCATGAAGTCAAACCATGACTCGGATTCACTCCAAATCGCAATATAAAGACCAAATCATCATGTAATGACCAGAAATAAGGAAAAGCATGTTTGCATTACATTTTCCGACCATATTGCCCCAAAGGGTTTATTGTACAAAGTAGGCAAGAACACAATCAAGTTGACTGGTATAGGCTATTTTATTTAACAAACAAACAAAACAAAACATATTAGTTGTCGCAACAAAGTGCATTAACAAACTGATACCACCACTGTTTGAATGCCTGTTCATTGTGTGAGCAGAATTAAATTGTGCAGTGATCACTTTAATCTTGTGCTTTCATCTTGTATCACAAATCGCTCGTTTATTTAGCATTCAAGCCAGTATCGTCATTCAAGCCATCCAGTGGCATCATTCAACGAAGAGAGAGTGGACAAACATTGATTCAGTGTCTGATAACCTGTTTGTCTGAGAAGAACACAATAAATACATGACACATACAAATGGATGTGTGGAAACATACACAAAACTTATGTCTCACCCCAAGGCAAACAAAAGGACATAATTGTTAGAAAAATAAATAGCTTCTTCTTTAAGGCTAACTTCCAGGCATCGTCATGGGCCTTTAATTTACAAAATCCTCCCATTATTGAAACTGAATATAAAATAAAACTATCTGAAGTATTTTATGAATCGTAAATTGTTTACTAATGCAGTTATTTTCTGTAATTATTTTGTTCATCAAATAAAAATCAAAGTAACGTAATTTTGTTGCTATGTGTTTAAAATATACATGTCAATCATACATTCTGGATTCTATTGAATTTTCACATGTAGGTTATAGCAAGGCCAGTCCCATGGTTCCTATGATGATGAGCAGAGCTGAAAATGGAGACGAGAGGGAAAGATGAGAATATTACGTATTTACATTAAAAGGCCATTACATTAAAAAGTTGCTTTTAAGATAATCAGACAACTAGAGATTTAGTGGGAAGCCTACCTAGCGGTTTAGAAGGGAGTCTAGCTAGTTGTTTAGAGGCAGCCAGGCTAGAGGTTTGGCGGCCAGCCTAGCTAGCAGTTTAGGGGGCAGCCAGGCTAGAGGTTTGGCGGCCAGCCTAGCTCGTGGTTTGGCGGGCAGCCTAGCTAAAGGTTTAGTGGGATGCCTACCTAGCGGTTTAGAAGGGAGCCTAGCTAGTTGTTTAGGGGCAGCCTAGCTGGAGGTTAAGCAGACAGCCTAGCTAGCAGTTTAGAGGGCAGCCTAGCTCGTGGTTTAGCAGGCAGCCTAGCTAGAGGTTGAGCAGAGAGCCTAACTAGCGTTTTAGCGGGCAGCCTAGCTCTTGATTTAGCGGACAGTCTAGCTAGAGGTTTAGTGGGCAGCCTAGCTAGCAGTCTGTCTAGCTAGAGGTTTAGTCGGTGACCTAACTTGTGATATAGAGGGTGGCCCAGCTAGAAGTTTAGCTGGTAGCCTAGCTAGTGTGCCTACCTTGTGACAGTGCCTGGTGCATTGGCCAGCCACTGTTTGGGAGGGTGCTGGTGGTGTTGGCGGTGACGTTGCCCAGCTCCACTACTGCGGTCAGGAGTACGGTACTGGGAGCTCCCAGAACACCTGAGGTTGGTTAAGAACATGTACAGTTGAGGATAAGTGATGGCAGGTCATGTGATCATGTGATCCTGTTTGTTGTGTGTGTGTGTATGTGCGTGTGTGTGGGTTGGTGTGAAACTTTGCAGGGCTTTAACTCGATTGTCTTACCGTTATTGAAGTCTCCCAGGACAACAGCTACCGCAAAGGATGACGCCGTCGTTCTGGTTGTCGCATCGGGGATGGTGGCTGCAAATGTACACTGGATTCTGTCTCCGTCGATGCGACCCGTCACAGAGTTTGCACTCAGCTAAAAAAGCAGAGTCGGAGCCAGTCAATGTGTTGATATTTACACATCCATTGATAGTTAGTTAAGAAGTTAGGGTTAAGTGGAACTTTCAGGTGCCGAAAGTACTTAAACTTACATTTTGTCTAAACAAAAGCCCGTTGTTAAGGACCGCACCGATGAATTGGACCCTTCCATTGTCGTTGGCGCAAACGTAAGTAGTATCACGTCCTCCCTGTAACGAGAACCAGCAAGCAGACCGAACATTAGCAATGGCACAAATATATGTTGATTTTAATTGGCCTGTGCAATTGACAGTTGCGGCTAGCGTTTTATTGTACCAAAACATTGTCCGGTGACAACGCGCAGCCTATGTAGCCTGCAGATGCTCCAGAGAGTCCAAACTCAAAGTTCTGGCCGGCAGTCCGTCTGGCGCCCACAAAGAAACAGGATCCAGGCACCGATGGGTCGCAGCTCGCCGGCTCTGAGGCACAGAGCTGGGAACTGCTGCAGCCTTCGTTGGAGATGGGCGTCTGTGTTTTGATGACAGCGGGAAAAAGGATTTAATAAGTGTGGGAAAATGCGTGTGGGTTATGCGTCAGATTTTTCTTATTTTTTCATTTATTAATATGTAGGCTATTTCCTTTAATACAATTTCTGTCAATTGTATGTCATTGTAGTGAATTATTTAGGTAAAACACTTACCGATAGATCTTCTACGGTGGGGTTGAATGCCAGTATGGGTGGATTCGTTATTGCAGCGGTGGTAGCAGCTGCTGTAGAGCTCATCATTGCTGCACTAGTGGTGGATCCAGCTGCTGTAGAGCTCATCATTGCTGCACTAGCGGTGGATCCAGCTGCTGTAGAGCTCATCATTGCTGCACTAGCGGTGGATCCAGCTGCTGTAGAGCTCATCATTGCTGCACTAGCGGTGGATCCAGCTGCTGTAGAGCTCATCATTGGGGCACTAGTGGTGGATCCGGCTGCTGTAGAGCTCATCATTGCTGCACTAACGGTGGATCCAGCTGCTGTAGAGCTAATCATCGGGGCACTAGCGGTGGATCCGGCTGCTGTAGAGCTCATCATTGCTGTACTAGCGGTGGATCCGGCTGCTGTAGAGCTCATCATTGGGGCACTAGTGGTGGATCCAGCTGCTGTAGAGCTCATCATTGCTGTACTAGTGGTGGATCCAGCTGCTGTAGAGCTCATTGCCGTGGTAGTAGTAGAGGCTCCAGCCACAATTGTCAGTGCCAATAGCAGGGAGAACAGCAGTCTTTGGGCCATGGCTAGCAATGGTAAAGTTAAAGTTAGTCAAGAGGCAGGGTTTATAGCCAGCACTTTTTGAAGTGTGAAACATCGCCCCAGTGCTGCCATTTTTAGGTTTGTTAGCATTTCAAAAAAGAAATCTTCATATTGTTTGTGTATTGCCTAGAACAGTATTCATTTCTAACTATTTTAATTCAAATGTGGATAGTTTGGTTACAACACAGAATCTCCCCCTTTTAAAAAAAATTACCCAAATTTGAAAATATCAACAGATTGATTCCATATTGAATGTATTTAAAATGACCAAAATGTACACATTTGGCCTTGCTGAAAATACACTTTACTATAAATGATTAATGCCAAGATTATTATTGTATAAGAAATGACTATTCTATATTGTAGGCTATATTATTTATACCAGATGTTGTATTATCATAACTGTGTAGGCAAACACAATATAAGCCTACATTTAGTATTAATCAAATTTATATTAACAGATATCACTGGATTTACCACCTCATATAAGTAGGCCTATTGTTTTACATTTGCATTAAACAATTAAAACAACTGAACAGATTATATTTGGTAAAGGAATCAGAACAAAACATTCATATTTTTTATATTGGCTAGTGCATAATAGTTAACAAAGTGTGTTTACCTACCAGTTTTTCTTTTCACACGTACGAATCAATTCAGAGTAACAGTGGTGTTAAGGTAGTCCGGCTCAGCTCTAATAGTTTTCTTTCCTCTTCTAAGGTCTCTCTCGCAGGTGTAGAATTTTGCAATTGATGGACAAGGGAACTGTGTTCGGTATTTAAAGGGAGAAAGAGAAACTTGATCTTGTGGTTAAGACCTGATCTGGCGTGTATGAGGCGTGGTGGAAACAATTCAGGGTTTGTCAACTATGTCGAACCTGTCGTCATCCTCCTGACGGGAATAATCTCTCAAAACTATCATTTCCTTTTGCCTATGATGGACACATTTTTGCCTCACTAATTCCCATCATGGGCAAAAGATGGCATTACCTGTTTTTCAGATTCAGACAACTTTATTTATCCCAAGAAGGGCAATTCATTTGCAGCTTACCAAGTCCATACACACAACTTAAAAGACTTTAAAAAACTCAGACAAAACAAGATAGTTATATGTCAGAGGCAACAGATCAACGTACATAGGTCAGTACAAGGAAACAACGAGCAGCAGTAAATTAAATAAAACATTCAACGTTCATATAAATAACCAAGGTTAAAGGAATGTAACAGTGATAAAATGACTGTCAGCATTTAATAGCCTGATACCAGGACACAGGTAGATGTTGTAGGAAACTGGTTTAGTGTAGAGTTGGAAGGTTTGGTACATGCAGAGCAGGTATTGAATACTGACAAGGCAGAACTCCTAATGAGTGTGTGGTGATAATTCATCCTGTGGAAAGAAAATGTGTGAAATCCCACCCTACCTCTGAGTGTAATCAGCCTCATTCAGTCCAGGGGTCAGAGAGGCCCCACATGTGGCGCAAGTGTAGCAGTTGCTCCTGCCACACGCCACCTAGGTTGCTTTACTGGGCCCCTCCGACACCAGGACAGTGTTGTTGTTGTTGTTGTTGTTGTTGTTGGAACCGGACAACAACAACAGAGTGTTCCATACTGGCATGTCAGAGCTATCCATGAGCATGGGTGGTGATGGCTGGTTTAACCTGTGTGCCCTGATTATTGAATTCGTCACAGGTGTGCAGCCCCACCCAGCCCCAGAGTCTAATCAACCAGACTCGGGCCAGGTGAGGCTGCTTAAACCAAACACACTCCACATTGGTATCTAAGCATGCTTAACATTTTTGCCTCTTGGACCCATAAGGTCTGTCTGGATATAGATAGATATTTTCTGTAGAGTAAAAGCTGTAGAATTTCTCAATTAATCTTATCATGAACCACCAGTCCAAATGACACCAAATCTGGTACAGAATTGCCTCGACAAAATTAAAAATAAAATGACCAATTGAGCATTGTAGGCGATTACACTATTGCCTTTAATGAACACATTCATAATCTTTTGACATTATATAGCCTTATATAGGCCTAACAGTTTGGATATAGGCCTACAATCAACCTTCATTCATTTGTTATGCTTAATGTTGTTTTTTGTTCTGTATTTTGGCACTATGATGTACATCCACTGAGAGATAGGACACAGACACTCAGAGTTTCATGCTTCTGCCTGGGGTTCAGACTGTGAAATAGACAGAATTAGTTGTGTGTAATCTGCATAGCAGTGGTAAGAAAAGCCATGAAAAAAAAGCAATGACACAACCCAGTGACTTGGTGAACGGAGAGAAGAGGATGGGACCCAGAACAGAACCCTGAGGAACCTACGTTTAAGATACATGTTTTTTTTTTCTCCTTGAAATCGTTATTTTTATGTCATGAGTAGTCTAATCAACGCACACACACCCACACTGTTCCAATTAATTAAACTTTATTTTTTTCTCTTCCTCTTCATTTCCCCTTTTTCACCCTAATTGTTTATCATCTAGTGGATGTCGACACACACCCTGAAGCTCAATCTGGAGAGGACTGATTTGCTCTTCCTCCCAAGGAAGAGCATCCACGACCTCTCCATCAATATCGACAACTACGCATTGCTGCGACAACCAGCTCCTGCAGATTCATTTTCTACACCATCAGGAGGATACATCTGTTCCTCACCCAGAGGGCCACTCAAGTGTTGGTCCAGGCTCTTGTCATCTTGCGACTAGACTACTGCAACTCACTTCTGGCTGGTCTGCCTGCCTGTGCCATTCGTCCTCTGCAGCTCATCTAGAATGCAGCAGCCAACCTACCCAAGTTCTCCCACACTACACCACTCCTCCGCACCCTGCCCTGGCTACAGGTGGCTGCTCGAATCTGATTAAAGTCACTGGAATTTGCCTTCCGTGCTGCAAACCGCTCCTGCCCATCCTAC
The DNA here is from genome assembly GCA_900323295.1 of Molva molva. Classification (NCBI taxonomy): domain Eukaryota; kingdom Metazoa; phylum Chordata; class Actinopteri; order Gadiformes; family Lotidae; genus Molva; species Molva molva. The sequence continues at coordinate 13,526 of OOFG01111280.1, forward strand.
ATCCAGGACATGGTCAAACATACCCCCAAGCCTGTCAACTACGCTCTATGACTGACAACCGGCTTGCTACTCCCTCTCTACGAGGGGGCCCCAGCAGCCGCTCAACAAAATCTTGACTGTTAGCTGTCCTGGCTCCACAATGGTGGAACAAGCTCCCCACTGACATCACCACAGCTGAAACCCTACACATCTTCCGTCGCAGACCGCAAACGATTTTTTTTCAGACTCCATGTTGGCCCATAAAAAAACAACTTTGAAAAAACAGTTATCTCTTGTTTGTATAATGTAGCACTTGAAGTAGTTTCCTTATTTGATTAATTGTGTGTGCTCGCATGATTCTTGCACTTTTTAGATTGTATCTTCACTTTGGACAAAAGCGTCAGATAAGTAAATGTAATGTAAAGACTATGACTGGAATATCCGCAAAGTTGGAAAGCAACTTACACATATGAAAAATCACTGTTTAGTGTTTAGGTAGTAATGTAATGTAATTGAAAATATACCAAAGTCGAGAAAACTCAGAGTTGTTAGACAGCGTTTATTTTCTTATTATTAATGAGCTGATAATACAGTTAAAAATACTTTTCTGCCAAGGCAAACAAGGATTTTAGAGCTTGACTATTTCAACTTACAAGCAATAATATAATGGAATATTGACCTTGGCTTACTTTGTCTCTCTAGCATGTAAGAAAATCCAACATAGGCCAAATCATCATGTAATGACCAGAAATAAGGAAAAGCATATTTGCATTACATTTTCCTACCATATTGCTCCAAAGGGTTTATTGTACAAAGTAGGCAAGAACAGAATCAAGTTGACTGATATAGGGGTATTTTAGTTTAACAAACAAACAAAACAAAACATGTCACAACAAAGTGCATTTACAAACTGATACCTCTATTGTTTGATTGCCTGTAATTGTGCAGTGATCACTTTAATCACTTTCATCTTGTGCTTAGAAAATCACAAATCGCTCGTTTATTTAGCATTCAAGCCAGTATCGTTTCTGCCATCCGGTGGCATCATTCAACGAAGAGAGAGTGGACAAACATCGATTCAGTGTCTGATAACCTGTTTGTCTGAGAAGAACACAATAAATACATGACACATACAAATGGATGTGTGGAAACATACACTAAACTCATGTCTCACTTCAAGGCAAACAAAAGGACATAATTGTTAGAAAAATAAATAGTTCCTTCTTTAAGGCCAACTTCCAGGCATCGTCATGGGCCTTTAATTAACAAAATAAAAAAACAGATTTGAAGTATTTTACGAATAAAAATAGTTTTTATGCAGTTAATTAAATGTAATTCTTTTGTTCATCAAATATATATTTTTTTGATGCTATGGATTATATTTTCACATGTAGGTTTTTGTCACTTTTAGACCTTCTGAAAGCTGCTTTATAGCAAGGCCAGTCCCGATGTTCCTATGATGATGAGCAGAGCTGAAAATGGAGGCAAGAGAGGGAAAGAGATGAGAATATTACATACTTACATTAAAACGTTGAATTTAAGATTAACTAGGGGCTACTTTAAAGCGAGGCCTAGGCAACTTGTATATTAATTGGTAAAAAAAAAGGATATGCAGATAAACGCTGAAGCGGATACAGCCTTGCTAGCAGTTAAGCGGGCAGACAGCTAGAGGTATAGCGTGCATCCTAGCTAGAGGTTAAGCGGGCAGCCTAGCTCGCGGTTTAGCGGGCAGCCTAGCTAGAAGTCTAGCCTGGAGCGTAGCTACGGGTTTAGCAGACAGCGTAACTTGAGGTTTAGCTGGTAGCCTAGCTAGCACTTTAATGGGCAGCCTAGAAAGAGGTTTAGAGGGCAGCCTAGCTCGTGGTTTAGAGGGCAGCCTAGCTCGTGGTTTAGCGGGCAGCTTAGCTAGCGGTTTAGCGGGCAGCTTAGCTAGCGGTTTAGCAGGAAGCCTTGCTAGTCTGCCTACCTTGTGAAAGTGCCTGGTGGGTTGGCCGGCCGCTGTTTGCAACGGTGCTGTTTGCAATGGTGCTGGTAGCGACGGTGCTGGTTGCGACTGTGGTGAGGATGCTGGAGGTGCTGGAGTTGGGGACTGATATGTCCACTACTCCGGTCTGGACTCTGGTCACGGGAGCTCCCAGATCACCTGAGCCTGGTGAAGAACATGTACAGTTGAGAATAATCGATTGCAGGTCATGTGATCATGTGATCCTGTATGTTGTTTTGTTTGTGTGTGTTGGATGTGTGGGTGGATGTGAAGCTTTGTGTGGCTTTGACTCGATTGACTTACTGGACGAGTAGGTTCCGTTGACAACAGCTAGCGAATAGGACGTCGTCGATGCTCGGGTTGTGGCGTCGGGAACGGTGGCTTTAAACGTACACTGGATTGTGGTTCCGTTGATGCGACCCTTCACCGTGTTTGCGTTAACCTAACAAGGCAGAGTCAGATCCAGTCAATGTATTGATATTTTCATTTGCATTGATCGTCAGTTGGGGGGTTAGGGTTAAGTGGAACTTCCAGGTGCCAAAAGTACTTAAACTTACAGTTTGTCTAACCAAAAGCCCGTTGTTAAGCAAAGCACCGATGAATTCGAGGGACCCATTGTTGTTGGCGCAAATGTAAGTAGTATCATTGCCTCCCTGTGACGAGAACCAACAAACAGACAGAACATTAGCAATCGCACAAATATGTGTCGATTTTAATTGGCCTGTGCAATTGACAGTTGCGTTTGGCGTTTTTGCTTACCAACGAGCTGTCGGTTGACAACGTGCAGCCTATGTATCCTTCCGACTCTCCAGAAAGGCTGAACTCAAAGTTCTGGCCGGCAGTCTGCTTGGTGGATACAAAGAAACATCCGGTCTCCGATGGGTCGCAGCTAGCCGGCTCTGCAGCACAAAGCAGGGAACTGCTGCAGCCTTCGTTGGAGATGGCCGTCTGTATTTTGATGACAGCGGGACAAAGGATTTGATAAGAGAGGGGAAAAAAAATTATAAGTGCGGGGAAATTATATTTTTTCAACTCTTATTTATTATTATCAAGGCTATTTGATTAAATACAGTTTCAGTAAATTGTATGTAATTGTAGTGGATTGTATTTGTTCTATGTTAGAAAAATACTAACCAGTAGAACTTCAACTGTGGTGTTGGACGTCGGTACGGTGGGATTTGTTGGTACCGTCGTCATTGCCGCGTTAGTAGATGCTGCTGTAGAGCTCATCATTGGGGTACTAGCGGTGGATCCTGCTGCTGTAGAGCTCATCATTGGGGTACTAGAGGGGGATCCTGCTGCTGCGGAGCTCATCATTGGGGTACTAGCGGTGGATCCAGCTGCTGCAGAGCTCATCATTGCTGTACTAGCGGTGGCTCCGACAGGCATTGCTACAGTAATAGCGGTGGATCCGGCGGCTGTAGAGCTCATCATTGGGGTACTAGCAGTGGATCCTGCTGCTGCAGAGCTCATCATTGCTGTACTAGCGGTGGCTCCGACAGGCATTGCTACGGTACTAGCGGTGGATCCGGCGGCTGTAGCGCTCATCATTGGGGTACTAGCGGTGGATCCTGCTGCTGCAGAGCTCATCATTGGGGTACTAGAGGGGGATCCAGCTGCTGTAGAGCTCATCATTGGGGTACTAGAGGGGGATCCAGCTGCTGTAGAGCTCATCATTGGGGAACTAGCGGTGGCTCCGGCAGGCATTGCTACGGTACTAGCGGTGGATCCGGCTGCTGTAGAGCTCATCATTGAGGTACTAGCGGTGGATCCTGCTGCTGTAGAGCTCATCATTGGGGTACTAGAGGGGGATCCAGCTGCTGCATAGCTCATCATTGCTGTACTAGCGGTGGCTCCGACAGGCATTGCTACAGTAATAGCGGTGGATCCGGCGGCTGTAGAGCTCATCATTGGGGTACTAGCAGTGGATCCTGCTGATGTAGAGCTCATCATTGGGGTACTAGCGGTGGCTCCGGCAGGCATTGCTACGGTACTAGCGGTGGATCCGGCTGCTGTAGAGCTCATCATTGAGGTACTAGCGGTGGATCCTGCTGCTGTAGAGCTCATCATTGGGGTACTAGAGGGGGATCCAGCTG
>OOFG01111296.1:0-18069 GCA_900323295.1 Molva molva
CCCCAGCTGTGCTGTCTGCAGTACTCTGTCTCACCACTAGGTCTCTCTGTCATCCAGCCCCGGCCCTCTTTCTTTCCTCTCCTCTCCTCATCTTTGTTCATGGAAGAGATGTTTTGTTATTAAATGGGTATCATCTCGAGTATCATTCAATATTTTTACATTAGGACTATCTGTAATGTAGTGCTTTTGTATACATCTATGCTTAACATTTTTCCCATGGGCTTAGTGAATACCTTTTTGTACCATATCTGGAAAGATATGGTATAAAAAGATCCCTAAAGTAATTTCCTCCCAGTGCTAGTAAAGCTCCATAGCTTAAGTCTTTGTGTTTTATGTCCTTCTAATCTCGCCTCTCTTTGGCCCTAGGGCCTACTTAAACTCTTGCTCTTCTGCTACTATATTAACCCAATGGATATAAAAAAAAGCCGCATATACAGACTTAATCTGAATAAATCCTGAATATTACGTCATAACCTCATGATGGGAACAAGTGATAGGCTGAGAGGGGTTTCTGAGATGAACGCCATGCAACCCATTAGTTCTAGGTGGAATTTAATGACAAGATCTCTTCCATACGTGCTACAGTTTCCTATTAACGTAACCTGGCTGATCTGCTCTTTTCACTGCACTGTTTTGTTTTTCTTTCTTTCTTTCTTCCTTTCCGTTTGTCTGCTTGTCTCGTGGCCATGTCTGTCTGCCTCTTACACCTGCTTGCTCTGTTCTGTCTGTGTGACTGTCGTGTCGGCACGTCTGTCTGTCTGTCTGTCTGTAGGTTCAGATAGTGCACAAAAAGCTGGACTTCAGTCACATCACGTCTCGCTGTGGCTCCAAGGACAATATCAAACATGTCCCCGGGGGGGGCAACGTAAGTAGAGGCAGAGCTGGAGGCAGACTCTGGCACACTCCCATAGACTCCCTTAGCCCGAATTAGCTTTAGCCCCTGTAGCCCCGCTGTCCGGGCTGCATTTATTCACTGACAGTGAAGGGCATGTCTATTTTTATCATTAGCTTGTTATTAGCATACTCTGACATGAGTATGCATACCTGACAAGTAGGCCTGAGGGTAGAATTTACATTTTTTAATGAAGATTCTGCATAAACGTGCTTTGGTCAGAAATCTGCTTGGATTCCTTTGTGAAGCTGTGGTTTTTCAAGGCTTGATTTAAAGTCAAGGAAGTCAATGGGGTTTGTACTGCCCTTAATCAGAGTCTCAAAGGGCTTCACACGCCCAAGTTATGTGACATTCTAAGCCCTCTAAAGGGCAAAAACCCTTGTTCACCATTGAGAGGGAACACAGAAGAAGGATCCTTACTTCCAGAGAAGGTTAGGGGTGCAAGGCATCTATGCAGAAACAGAGGACATTTTCAACCCCCTCCGACAGAGGTCGAGTTCTGACGTGAAGGTGTAGAACTAGGTCAACATCAGAGCATTGCATCTCAGCCCCACCTCAAGTGCCATCACCCAGAAACAACCCTATCATGCACGCCATACAAAGACCCTGTGCTAAGCCAAACTAAATTAAGACACTTCCAGTTGATCCCATTCACTGCGGTGCTGGTTCCTCCTTGCCCTTTCTTGTAGCTTGCCGAGCTAACATGAAGCGATCAGTAACCTGATGTAATGGCCCACATGATACGGTCGCCGACACGACGCCATCGTTACAATTTGCGTCGGCTAACATACGATCGCTAACAGAACGCGTGCCCGAACATGATTTGATGTGATTCCTGAAACCATGATAATGTTCTTTCTGAGTGTGTGACGTCCTTGTGAACGAGTGAACTATATCTATTGTCTGTCTGTGTGTGTGTGTGTGTGTGTGTGTGTGTCTCTCTCTCTCTTTCTCGCTCTCTCTCTGTTCTGCTTAGGTGCAGATTCTGAATAGGAAGGTGGACCTGAGCAAGGTGACTTCCAAATGTGGCTCCAAGGACAACATCAAACATAAGCCAGGTCAGCCATGCCCTCCTCTCCTCACCTCGAGAGGAGAGGGGAGGAGAGGGGAGACGAGAAGAGAAGAGATGAAAAGATGAGAGAATTCTCTCGTCTTTTTCTTCTCTTCTCGTCTCCCCTCTCCTCTTCTCTCTTCCCCCTCCGTTCTCCTCCCCACTTCTGTTGAGATACACTTTATCGTCTGTACTCGTCCATCCTCAATTCCTATTTTCAAATGCAGGCGGTGGCGACGTGAAAATCGAGTCTCATAAAATGAATATCAAGGCAAAGTCTAAGATCGGATCCCTGGACAATGTGGGATTGGACCCGCCTAGCAGCGGAGCTGCCAATGGGCACAAGGTAAGGGCTGCACCGGGTCCATTCAACCCTGTTCTGTGTAGATAAAGAGACATTGTGTTGTGAGTCTGCCATGTGCCAAGTCATTCCGCTTTGTCCGATTTTCCACTAGGTAGAGCAGTAGTACCTGTCCTTCTCCCTGTCTTTGGCTCATGTTTGATTTGAAATTATAATTAAAGTGATGGTATAATATAATATAGGCCTGTCCGTAAGCTAACATGCTTCTCTGTGCAGGAGAAAGCTGAGAGCAAAGCATCCACACCCCCAAGCACAGCCCCGACGACAGGACCAGGAAGTGTTGCCAAGGCAGCGGCGGCACCGGGAAGTGTTGCCAAGGAGAACGGGGTGAAGGAGCCCATGCCCAGCACTCCTTTTGGGGGTGACGGACTGAATCAGCCCCTTAGCATGAACAAACAAATGACTGAGACAAGTAAGATAGCACACAAACACACACGCACACACATATTTTATCACCAAACGTCAATAATGTATTTTTGATGCATGTTACGTAAAAACATAATTTATCTTGTACCTCATTTATTTCCCCTTTTTTTATGTTTCTTGCTTCTTTCCATTCCTCCATTTACCATTCCTTCAACTCCCTTCTTTTTTTGTTTCCTTCTAAAGATTGAGTCTCAGCGGCGGTTAATGTTTTGGCGGGAAAACGGCGCTTGCCCTCCTGCCCACAGACAACAACAAACCAACCAACCACGGTCCTTCATCCCGCCCACTGCAGCACCGAACCGACCAATCGCCTCATAGTGATTCTCTATAGGGGGGTCCACCTGCCAGCTTTCTGCTAAAACCCCTCCCACCGTCTGACCTCGTGGTGACCTTCGATTGACCTTTCACTCTCCTCCGCAGTAGGGACGAAACACATCCTGTTTATCTGTGTTTCCCTGTTTCTGGTACCACTGTCTTCTACTCACTTAAACAACCAACAAGTAGGTTTAAAGAAAACACCCTCTAAATATCTTCCACAGTACCCCTTTAACTCCTGACTTGTGTGCTTGTTCACACTCGTCTACGGAGGAGTAACTTCACATACATCTACTAGACTAGATACAGTAAACGCATATATAACCAGTCCTTATTCTTCTCACTGTACTCCATGCAAATATTCTCTCTGACAGTCACCTTTAGTCACCGTTTTTGAGCTTCTGAAGTTTGACCCCAGTTCCACTGCTGCTCAGGTGCAGATATACTAGTTCCCTGAGGCTCTATATTCCACTTTATTAACCATATCCTCAGTCACGAGTATTCACTCTCTTAGACTAGGACACCAAATCTTTCCCCCCCTTGGTCTCTATGGACAATTCATAGTCATTTTCCCAAACAAGCTAAAGGCTAGCTAGTTAGTTAGCTACTGAGTTAGCTAAGTGGCTAACCCATTAAGACCAAGAATCGGATGAGTCGCTTTAAATCTGCACATTCAAGTCGCTAGGAAAACCAGCATTGACGTCATAGTTTATCTCTACTTACACTGTCATAGGCCTACTTGCATACCACTTCTGCAACAAACTCTACTTGGTTAGCGTAGCGTAGCTGTGGTGCTGTGTACTGTTCCGCCTGTATTTGGTTCTGTGCGTTGTGGTTTGTGCTAACAGCCAGTTAGAGACGAGACTCTGAGGAAACATCATTCTTAAACTGCTTGGTCAATTCTCGTTTTACAGCCCTATGAACAACGCCTCAATGGTTTATTGTTTGAATGGGCCTTGGCCGTAAGTTTAGAACTCTATGTCCGTAAAATGCATTGGGAGGTATGATGCACATCCTCACTGTGTATCCTGTGGGTTTTAGGGGGTTAAGAAGATAAGATGAGATAGTACTGCATTGGTCCTAGACAGGAAATTCTGGTGCCATGGCAGCAAGTATAGGCCCTAAAATAGTCTCAACTCGTACCTAAAAGCGATATTTATTAATGTATTTATTTTCAGCGCGAATTCCACTGTCCACTCTGGTTCCTGGAGACAGACATACAGACAGACAAACAGACAGACAGGCAGCTGCCATTGATGCATTGTAGGTACTTCCTGGTGATTGAGGCACAACAATGGAGCACAGAACTCTAGATATGTTGTGTGCTTTAGGTTCCTGTTTGTAAAGCAAGTGGCTGTTTTCTTCATACATGTAGGCCTCTATTACAAACAGGGATATAGACACAGTGAACACACACACAAATGCATGGAGACATCACACACATACAAACACATGTGCACAGAAACATCCGCACCCATATCCACACAAGCCAGAGTACGTTACAGTTAAATTCTATAGTCAGAATCACAGCAGCCCTGTATTGTCTGCTGAATACTTGCTAACGAGTTGTGTTGTTGTGGCGTCCCCTCTAATATATAATCATCACAGGTTGTCATGACAACAACCTCTTCACGCCCGTAACCCGTTCAAAGGCTACAGCTCTTTAGGCGGCAATACACCCATTTTAACCTGGCACTGCTTACACGAACATATGCACACAAACACACACACACACACACACACACACACACACACACACACACACACACACACACACACACACACACAGTGACAGGTAAGAAATAAAATTACAGAGGGAGACTCGGATCAGATTTGTGAGGACTGAGTTGGCTTAAAGGAAGCATTAAGGCAATAACCATATGTTCGTAGAGAGCTGTAACATTTCATACTAAGTTGTCCATGTTATTACAATGAAGCTTCACTCATTCATCACGTGTCCAAGTCATGTGTAGCTAGCAGCTAGCATAGCGCTAGCTGGCAACCTGCTTAAGGTGTACAATTGTTGTGCTGTATGCAATGGCTACAATGAGACACTAACACATCAAATTTGTAGCAATTATGTTAATTTTAACTTTGGGCTATATATATATATTTCGTTATCAAAAGTGATACGTATAGTGATAGGTACCGTGCATATATATAGCACAGGCTAAACACTACAGTGGTGGGTTGTCTGTCTTTTTGTTTAATGTCTCTGGATGTTTAAATTAATCTTTAAATGTAATACTGCTAAAAGATTGACCGGGTGTGACCATGGAAAATACCCCATCACCAAATTTAGAAAACAATTTTGTCTTGACGAAAAAAGAGCCATGTAAAGAAAGAGAGAAAGGATTTACATATTTCAAAACAACACAATGGATTGAAATTACGATTGGTTCCATATAATAAGAACTGTTTTTTCATTTGAACAATTTCTGTTTTTCTCTGTACATTGCACAAAAAACTGGATTCACCTTATGTCCCCTAGTCTAAGCTTTAGTAAGTCAACACTGTGATATAATTTTGTAGATAAAATCCCATATTTTAGTATTTATTTAAAACGACATAGTACCAGCAACCCCTGAAAATTCTGTCACTCGATTCTATGCATTATGCTTTAAAGACCGATAGTAGCAGTTGGTTTGGTTTAGTCAGCTGTGATTGTGGCCTCTTGCCGAAGTAGTGTCAGATGTGTGAAGTGTTGTTGCTGGGTGCAGCCTGTAGAGGGCGCTAATTAGCCTCTGGAACACTGATAGTCTGGCTTTGGGGAAACTAAACGCGTAACTACCACGACTACTGAGAACCACAGCAGGAAAAAAACGATGCTCTTCTTAGAAGCCTGCTTTTTGATGGCCACAGCATAACGTGACATTTATTTCTGGAACCAATAATACTACTAAAATAAGAAAATATATATTAGCAATGTACAGTACCCCATTTGAAACTCAAATGCCCCTATCTTATGTGATTTTGATTCTAGACAGGATGTTGTTCCTTTTTCAATGGACAAAGCTGCTTCCCTGTAATTCACTATGTTGATGTCTGCTACGTGCTGTGAGCGTGGGCAGTCAAGGAGCTAAACAGTCTTAATCGTTCAGTTTAGATGTAGCACTGATAATCAACGAGCAAGATATCAAATTAACTACAATAAAGACTAGACGCATACAAGCACCTTACGAGAATACTTCATAAGGCGTTGTTCCTGCTAAACAAATTTCAATGGGTTTCTAAAAAACTACATATATAGCAAATTGGTGTGACTCTTGTGAAAACAATAATGTGAATCTTCTTCTTGAAGTACATTTGGAGTAAAGGCACTTTGAATGGTCCTTAGAGCTATCTGTGTACATAGACCTAGATACAATAGAAACAGCTGTGGTACTCTCGTGTCCGAGAGCTCTTTGTTGTACTCACCTACAGCTAAATGGAAGGATTTGTTTGTGTATTCTGAGGGATACAGTAGGTATCCTGTCCGCTCATTGGTCACTGGTCCGGTTAGTGGATGCTCATTGGTTAGTGCTTGTGGGTGTCGTGCCAGCGGTGTTGTGCCATTGGTCAATAGCAGTCTGACACCTTGCTTTCCACCGTGCTCCTCTATACTCTTCTGTTCAAGCAACAGAGCAGCTCTGGGTCCACTAGCTATAACTTCAAAAGTTAGATAGTCAAATTGTTATTTTTCACCCAACATCTAGTTAGTGAAGTTCCAGTTAGTCTAGCAGGGTATTATTTAGTTAATGTTAAAGTTCAACCAAGTTGGCGTTGTGTATATAAAGGGAGGGTTAAAATATAGATTAGGGATTAGGGAGGGACAGGGCTTGTTATTTATGACTTATGAGTTCCCCTGCTCTGCTGCTTGGACAAATGGGCCCCCAATGTCCTTTCAGTCTGACCTTTAGCGCTTTATAAACGCCCTAATGCGTTGTCCCTCTCACGTCCCCTGTATATAGACACTACCTTGTTTTTACCACTACAGAAGTAACACAAATAATAATAATAATAATATAATAATAATAATTAAAAAACAAGAGAAAAAAATCACAAAAAACTTCTATGGATCTTGACAGGGTGTTTGTAGGTGTTGACGAAGGAGCTTATCGTCATGGTAACTATAAGTAGAATTACGATTCAAGGGGAAAAAAATGTAAGGAAGAGAAAAAGTGTTGCTTTTCTTTTTGTTTTCCGAGTCTGCCTTTTTTCCCCTGACAAGAAAAAGGGCTGCTCGAGTTTGAAGAATGTTAAAAAAATAAATAAATAATTGTATTGTATTAAAAGATGCGAGGTGAGATGAAATACATGTTTGAGGATGTCTGTGTTCTTCACAGTGACGTGTCGGTTTATTGCTGGACCCCAGTGAGACAGTTGGGGCGAGAGCACTGTGTGTCGGATTCCGGCATTTTCTCCGCCTGGACGGAATCAAAGTCAAAATTTTTCTAATTGACGAAATCAAAATTATTTCTTCGCGCTTTTTCGCAATTTATAATACACAAATACACCCCACACATTTATATTTTATCAAACTAAATTATGACGCAAAATTTTCAGCAATATAACACCAATGGAAAAAGGTGTGTAAAATGTAATTTTGGAGAACCAAGAACATTTGGACGTCTGTTCCCCGGGCCACTGACACACATTGCCTTGCCCTGATTCCTGTCTACTGCCACCACCCCTGTAAACACTAAAGTCTACAAGTGCATATTCTTCTGGCCTTTGGTAGAGAATAGACTGCTTCTTTAAAAGCTCCCAGACATATCTGCCAACACCGTTAGCGTAACGGAAGGTCACAAGCCAATTGAGTCAGAAGTCACGAGAATAAGTTAAAAGTAGACCTATTATTTACATAAAAAAGTACAAAAAATGTAAGCGTTCTCGATCAAAACCTCTCGTTCCCAGCAGCTCTCTGCGGGACATGAGTGTGGATCCCTGGGGGGGAGACTGGGAGTGTTGGTAGATGTACCTGGAACACCACAGGGTCGGATCCCACTCTCTGGGCATCCATCCCAATACTGAGAAAAAGCGGTTTTCTTACTTGTCCTCCTTGCTAAACTAAACTCAAATTAGGCTTACGTGACAAAGCAATATAGCAAAAGGTATGTTCGTCCTTTCGAGATGAAGTTTGAATAGCAAAAGGGAAGTTGAAGGGAAATGTAATGTAATGTAGCATCACAAGTCTAAATGATTAGAGCTGTATTTTTTATTTAGCTTAACACTACTTGTTGCGTTGCTCACTCATTGACTTATCTGATACTACAGGTATAACCTTTATTGTAAGTCGGCATTGGCAGTGGTTGGAAATATATTACAAACATGGAAAGAGGAGACAAGGAAAGGCAACTGTACTTTTCAGTATTGTGAAACGTGCCGTATTGTATTATTCTTTCGGGCCCCCACACCATGGCAGGAGCATGCAGAGGAACGACTAAACAAAATGGAGTCTGTGTCTCTGAACGAGACAGAGCTCGTGCTCTCGTCCCCTCCCCCACCTTCCTCCCCCTTCAATCTGAGATGTAATGAATATTTTGTATGAAAGAGATGTTCAATGTGATTAACTGTTAACTAGTGGTGTGAATATTAATCATGAAATAAAAACAATTAAAATGAAGCGTGTTTGGTGCTCTTTGCTTCGTGCACAATCGTTGAGATGGCATGTATTTTTGCTTTTAAGTCGTTACATCTCTTCTTAAACATACAGTAACGACAATATAGAACAAAGGGTGTCTGGCAGAGCCAACGTGATTGACAAGCCAATGGGGAAAAAAGTAAATATTTCATTAATTTGAGTTTATTTTACAGTTGAGCAGTCAAAATGACCTACAATCAAAAGTCAGTGTACATTGATGTGAAAATTTCCTTCAGACGAAAATAATGGAAATTTGTCTCTCACCGCGATGTTTAGAGATGTTGTAGTGAAGAGTGCACTGTTGGGCATTGTATTAATTGCATGTTTTAATGAGTTGACACACAGACATTGGGAGATACATGGACCAAACCCCAGACCTGTCCAGCAGGTCTAGGGTTTGACTAAAAAAAGGTTTTCCTATACACAGAGGACAATGAGCTTGTGCACATTGCATTCCCTACTGGCACCCCATTGTATCCTTGAGCACAAAGATAACCCTGTGAAATTCCTGCTGGCTGCCTTCTAAGAGATGGCTATCACTGGCAGGCTTGGAGGGGTAGGATAACTTGTGACGTAGGACTTCACTCTTTACATGAAGAGAGGCAGCAGCAGGTGTGGAAGAGAGACATTTACTGACGTATACAATGACAGCTACAATGACACCGGGCACAATCTACCAGCACTTTTACTAGGAGTAATCCTACACTATTTATTAGATAATAATCATAATATTTAAAGCTTTCCTTGACCTTTTAACTCTGTTCTAAGAGGTTAGGGTCTTATTATGGTTTCACAAATGTACCACCTTAGAGTTATAGCTTGGTTAAGTGTGAAGTTGCATGAAAAGATGATTTATAGTTAAATATCTATCTATTTATACAAATCTATTTCACCATGATCAGAGGGGTGAAAGCTTAAACCTCAGTTCTGTGACGAGTGCGCGGGTCTAGCCAACGTTTGAGGCCGTAAGTAGTAGTAGTCTTCGCTTCAAACCACCTACACCACAACGTCAAGGATTTCACTGGTTCGTTTCTATGGATAAAGGGAAATCAACTGAAAAAGTTCAAGAATTCTTAATAGATGTTTGTTGTTGTCATGGCAGCCTACGTTAGCCGCAGACCTGCTGAAACGTCGGTCTGGTCTATGGTTGGGCCTTGTTTGGGCCTTGTACAAAAGGATGTGCCGCTATGCTATGACAGAAGACATTGTGCCCAACCACATACTCTGATTCTAAACTGATTCACTTTGCACCCTTGCGGGAATCTAAATCAAGCCCTTGTGCTGCGGTACCACTCGGCCTTCGGTCATAGGTCCAATTCCCAGCTGTCCACAAGCCCTTGTGCCCGTGTGAGGAACCTTGACTCCTCAAGTTTGACACCAGAGAGCCAACTTTCATTTCAGACCATTAGAGCCCCTATTGTTAGCTCCCTTGTTCTTTAGCGCAGGGTCACTTGAGGAGGTGTGAAGTGCGAGAGCCAGCCTCCTCCGTGCGTACTTTGGTTGTCTTTCATGCTGTCTTCCTTAGCCCTCATTCACATCAGGAAGCAGTGCCTGCCTGATGCATGGCTTTATCATCCTATAGCCCTCCTGGCTAGTGGCTTTAGACAGCAGTCCATCTGGTACATCTCTGATATGGCAGAGTAGAGGGTCACCGTTTCTAAGGTATGGCTGTATGTATGTTTATATTTATTTGAAATTGTGGTTTTCTTGGTGTGTTTTTGCAAATTTCTGCCATTTTCTTTAGGTCAAACCAAACAATTGATGATTTCCGTAAGGTAGAGAAAGCGCAGGGTGATTTCATTATGCATTCATACATATTTTTTGTCTAAATCATTTTTGGAATGTTTCAATTGTAACTTAAATAAATAAGAGCAGGTCTTCCATAATGCTTCATGCCAAATCTGGAAAGCACACATTCAAAACAAAAGGAAGATATGAATATCTAAATAATCAGTTTGCTATTTTAATTTTTTTGTTTATACAAAATCCAAAATCATTTGCCAAGTAATTTCAATGTGGACATCTTCAGGTCTAAGCTTCTTGAAGGCCTGTATCCCCAAAGTAGTACTGTTGCCTTTATTAGGTAGGCTACATTTAATTGGATCCACTAATCAAATACATTCATGTAACTCCATTCACTTTGTTCAGGTAATGGTTGTGTTAACCTACAAACAGCAGGTGTAGGCTTATAGACTGCATGCTGAATTAATTCGGTGGTTCAAATAAAAAAAATAACTACCTGTAGGACTGTAGGCCTACCCTAAAGATGTTTAATAGCCATGTTGTTGCAATTTAGACTAGTTTTTCAATTATTTTGTATTTGCTGGTAGACAGTGAAAACACACATTTAAAACAACACTAACAACAGTGGCTGTCTCGTCAGAACAAGAGGTGATGCAAAATAAGGAGGTAAAATCTTAGACTAGCTTTATTTTCAGCTTGTTGCTGATTGGTTATAATCACTTTGATGCTGATTGGTTATAGTCGTCACCTTGACGCGTTAAGCAACCAACGCGTTGGTTGCTTTAAAGTAACATTCTGTTATTATTAATAGTACTGAAGTTTATTCTTCAGTGTGTTCACTACTTTAGCATTAAATTAAACATATTATCTTAAATGCCTTAATATCGGGCATAATGCTTCAAAGAAAAGCTTCCCAAGCTAAAAGCTAACAATGTCGCATGCATGTTATTAAGGTCAGAGGCTAATATCACAGTACTTGGTTAAAAAAAGAAGAAGCTGAGAGTAATATATGTACTGACCATGGAGAAATGGTCTCCATGGAAAGTCTCATGTATTTCCTATTTCACTGTAGCCAACACACTTGAGCCTGAAATACTTACGTTAGCTCTATGTTTTTCTGCTTGCACCAAATACTACAAAACTAATTACAGGTTTATCTATTTTCATTCATTTTAATTTTCATCGTTGGGTGACCACAATAAGCAAAGATGAAGATGAAGAATAGTCCAGTCAATGGTTTAGACCATCTGCTATGTAATTCAGTGTCTTTGTATAATAATCCATTATAACAACTGCAGGTTAATCGCATTATCATGTATGCAGTTGAAGCCCCTGGTTATTGTACAGATGAAGAAGGCAAAGAGACACACATAGAATTTCAATGCAGATTCCCTTTATTCTACGCCAACTAAATGTACTACATGTGTAAGGAGACATCTTTATTAAGCATATGAGGATGTCTCAGGAAGTAGAATTATGTCACCAAGACTCATTCATCTTGGCCTTTCTGGAAAAGAAGGAAAGTAAAAAATAAGGTTTAAAAGCACAGCTTTGAGCTACCTTAATTTTATCTGTAACTTATTTTCATTCATTTGAAATGCATTTACATTTAGCAGGCAAAGTGAATGAATAAAGTTAGGTTGTATGTTAAAGATTATAAAGACATATTATTATCATTATCAATCATTTCAGGCCTTGATTACAGTAGAAACCATTATAGAACGTAACACTCTGTGACTAAAGCTGATGCAAGTTGATAAAAGGTTGAACACTGAAGATCTTTTTGTTGTTGAAAAAAACAAACTATACCACTGACCTTGGGGCCCACGTCGCGGCTCTTGGCCCTCAGCTTGTTGACCTGGGACTCTGCGATGTCCGCTCTCTCCTCAGCCTCGTCCATTTCATGCTGCAGCTTACGGAACTTGCCCAGGTGGGTGTTGGCCTGTTCCTCCTGTGGACAAGACAACAGGGCTTATACGTCAGAATGCATTAATGGGACTTTAGTTGGCGATACTCCGTATTGAGAGGACTCCAGAGTGTTTTAGTACTGTAAAATCCTAATACAACATAAATGATAACTTTGTTTTGCCATGTCTCGCATGAGAAACGCTGTAGCAGGTTCCAACACAACAATATCACCCCATTATGACAAATGATTTCTCACGATTAATTACCAGAAAAAATACATAAAAAACTGTATTTTCTATTATTGATATGTTGAATATTAAAGCTATGGGAACTTGTAAAGTCTAACTCAACAAAATGGTTTGCAGCTGAGGCAAACCTATAAAAAAAAAGTTTATCCGTGTTTGCAGAACTCACAGCCTCCTCAGATGTCCTCTTGTACGATTTGACCTTCAGCTGCAGTTTGTCTACCAGGTCTTGCAGACGGGCTATATTCTTACAGTCCTCCTCAGTCTGTCACGATCAAAGTGAAGGCAAAACTGGTCATTTGGATTGCAAATCGTTCATCCATCTTTAATTTCATCTTTCCATGATCGACTTGAAATAGACAGGTACCTGGTAGCTTAGCTCTTTTATACGTCTTTCGTACTTTCTTATTCCCTTTACTGCATCACTGGACTTTCTCTGTTCACATTCCACCTCCGTTTCCAGCTCCCTGACCTGTTGAATTGAGGATTTTTGGAGTGAACTACATGGCAAGCAGAATATTGTATTTATTTATGTATTTATTATTCATTATTTTTGCTGACTATTATTAAAAACTCACCCTGGCCTCCAGCTTCTGGACCTGTTTCTTGCCCCCCTTCATGGCAATCTGCTCAGCCTCATCCAGGCGGTGCTGCAGGTCCTTGATGGTCTGCTCCATGTTCTTCTTCATGCGCTCCAGGTGAGAGCTGGTGTCCTGCTCCTTCTTCAGCTCCTCTGCCATCATGGCCGCATCAGTAATGGCCTTCTTGGCCTTTTCCTCAGCATTCCTGCACTCCTGCACAGCCTCTTCCACCTCAGACTGAAGCTGGGACGAATCGGCCTCCAGCTTCTTCTTCTGGTTTAGCAGGCTGGTGTTCTTTTAGCAAAAAGATAAATTAATTGGATTATATAGTAGAAAAGCTGAAAACTGGTTACCTAATATATCAAATTGAATCCTCTCACCTGTGAGTGAAGGAGCTGCACCCTCTCACTGACATCCAGCAGCTCTTGCTCAGCCAGCTTGCGACCTCGTTCAGTTTGTTCCACCAAGGCCCTCAGCTCCTCCAGTTCAGCCTGAAGTAAGTTGTTGCGCCTCTCAACAATAGCGATGTTCTCCTTGTAATCATCGTTCGCTCGGAGTGAGTCATCAAGCTGGAGTTGTAAATCCTGGAAGGTGGAAAGTCAGTTCAATCTAATTAAATCTTGTATTTAATAAGAAAATAGACAATACCGTTTCTAAATTGCATCTCATACCTTTAGATGAGCATGGACCAACTTGAGCTGCTTCTGGGCCTCAGAAGCCTGCCGGTTGGCCTGGCTGAGCTGGATCTCCATCTCATTGAGGTCTCCCTCCATCTTCTTCTTTAAGCGCATGGCCTCATTCCTGCTGCGGGTCTCTGACTCAAGAGAGCTCTGCAGGGTATCTACAATCCTCTGTTGGTTTCTCTTTGCTTGGTCCATCTCCTCCTCTTTCTCAGCCAGCTTGCGCTCAATTTCGGCCTTCACCTGATTAAATTCGAGCTGGGCTCTGAGAATCTTTCCTTCCTCATGCTCCAGCGAAGCCTGGAGGATATCAAAGATACCAATATGTTCTTGATCATATTGTGCACATCAGTTTTAACAGACATTGCGTTTTTCTCATGTGTGGTACATGTACTGTACCTCAGCTTCCTCCAGAGCTGTTTGGATCTCTGATTTCTCTTGTTCCAGCTGCTTGCGAATCTTCTCAAGCTCGTGAATGCTTTTAGTTCCCTCCCCAATTTGTTCGGTTAAGTCAGATATTTCCTCTGAGGAATCAAAATGAGAGACTTTCCACCTACCCAGGATAGAATTACTGAAAACACGCTATGTTTCATATTTCCTTACCTTGTAGATTCTTGTTCTCTCTCTTCAGGGTCTCCAGATGATCCAGAGATTCCTCGTAGGAGTTCTTCAGTTTGAAGAGCTCAGTGCTAAGAGATCGTGCCTCCTTCTGGGAGCTCTCCAGCTCACACTGAGACTCCTCATACTTCTGCTTCCACTCTGCCAGGACCTGAACAATGCATCGCACGATGCATGAGTTTTACAAATAACAATTTTACAATATTAAGTAGTAATTGTGCTGGACATTTATTGAAGCCCCACCTTATCAAAGTTTCTTTGCTTCTTGTCCAGAGCGGCAGCAGCAGCATTAGACCTCTCCACATCCACCATGAGATCTTCAATCTCATTCTGCAGTCTGTGTTTGGTCTTCTCCAGGGAGGAACATTTAGCATTGACTGCCTCCACAGCCTCCTCAGCATCCTGAAGACGCTGAGCCAGCTTCTTCCTTCAGAAACCAGACAATCAAACGATTGTTGATGCTGGATATGTTCTTGCTCCTTTGGTAAATTATCGGTAGTGCTTTGGTTTAGTACAAAGGTTGCTCAGTCATCTAACAGACAAACTTTTTGTTCGTCTTACATTTTAAAAGCAACATAACACAAACAAAAAGCTGATCTGCAGGATGAAATTATGTTTCTCTTTCTGGAAATGAGAAATTAGGTAAGCGTTGTTAGTCTCCATCTTTCTTACTTGGCCTCCTCCAGTTCCTCAGTCCTCTGGATGGCATCAGTTTCATACTTGGTTCTCCACTGAGCCACCTCAGAGTTAGCCTTGGACATGCTGCGCTGGAGCTCAGCCTTGGCCTCCTGCTCCTCCTCATACTGCTCCCTCAGCAGGTCACAGTCATGGCGGGAAGACTGCACTGCATGGGCTAATGCATTCTTGGCCTGATATAAAAATGAATCACAGGATTATTGTAGTACACACTGATTGCAATTTATTAGAGGCCAGTTGTTTACAGTGCCTTGAAACGAAATATAAGTACAAGAAAGCCCTAGAATGTACCTTTGTCTCCTCTTCCAGTTGTCTTTTGAGGTCCTCAATCTGCTGAGTGTAGGACATTTTTCCTCTTGTCAGCTGAGACACCAGGGAGTCCTTGTCCTCCATTTGCCTCGAGAGCTCACCTTGTGTTTTAAGTAGCATAATAAACATGTCGGTGTTAGTGTTCCATGGTTTAATACAATATAAAACTGATTGCATTGTTACATCCGTTAGCTTGACCGAAGACCAAAGAATAAAAGGATGTACCATTTTCCGTCTGCAGCTTTGCCTTTTGCATGTTGAAGTCATTGATGCAACGTTGACCCTCTTCGTATTTAGTCTTGTATTCACTCATCTGATCTTCCAAGGTCCTGCAGTTTTTCTCTAGGTTTGTCTGAAATTAAACATATCACAGTGTACTGATTAATTCATTAATTTATTCTATTACCTCATTAGACCACACAATATTAGAGCTAACCTTATTATCTCATTGGACCACACATTCGTAGTGCCAACACCAGTTCTGACTAGTTTCTGCTTCTACACATTGAGTGGTCAAGACAACACCATATAAAGTATAATGGTTCTGAGATAAATCTGACCCTGTAGGCGTGGCTTCTTTACCATTCCGCCCACACCAACACAGACTGAATTTTTACCTGGGTCCGGCAGATGCTTCATGAACCACTGCCAGAGTACATGTCCGTTTACCTTGTATCTCTGAATAGACCACATGTTGAACCTTTACCACTCTTCGAGTCATACCTAGCCCCGAAACCACGATACCAAGAGCATCAAGATTATGCTTCATCACTACCCCAAGTTAAATATGTATTAATTGGATTGTCAGTTTTATCTTGGCAAACAGAGCAAAACAAATGAATGAATCAAACCTTTGTCTTAACAATATGTTCCATGTTGGAGACCACATCGTCCAGCTCCAGTCTGAGCTCGCTCTTCTCCTTCTCCAGTTTCTGCTTGACTCTCTGCAGGTTGTCGATCTGCTCCCCAAGGTCGGCCACACTGTCAGCTTGCTTCTTCCGGAGTGTGGCAGCGGTAGACTCGTGTTGCAGAGTGGCCTCTTCAAGGTCTCTGCGGAGCTTCAGGAACTCAGCCTCCCTCTTCTTGTTCATCTCAATCTGGGCAGATGTTGCTCCGCCAGCCTCCTCCAGCCTCTCACTGATCTCCTCCAGCTCTCTGGCCAAGTCTGCTCTCTGTTTCTCCACCTTGGCTCGGGCAGCTCGCTCTGCCTCAAGCTCCTCCTCCAGTTCTTCAATGCGGGCCTATGAAGATGAAAGCGCTCATAACATCACATTGTTTCAACTTTTTTCTGCTATTTGTGATCTTACTTTTTTTTTTTAAATCGTAATTACCTGAAGCTCTTTCAGTTTCTTTTGAAGCTGAATGCTAATTGCCTGCTCATCTTCAATTTTACTGTTGAGTTGGCTAACTTCAAAGTCTTTCCTATGGTGACAGAAACAGGTGAGATGTTAAAAACATATTTTATATTTGTTCTATCTCATTGTATGTTATCTGTAGTTCATGTATGTAATTGAAATGTGTGAGGTGTTTACTTTTTAAGACGCTCTTCAAGTTGCTGCTTGTCGTTCTCAAGGTCCATTAGGCTTTCCTGAGTTAACTTCAAGTCTCCTTCCAACTTTCTCTTAGCTCTCTCAAGGTCCATGCGAATTTTCTTCTCTTGTTCCAGTGAGCCTTCAAGCTGAATAAAGTATCATATGGATCAAATAATTAAGACATTTTAAGGTTATTGAGTATGTAGAGCTGTCAAACAACAATCATAAGATATCAGGACATGCAGTATCCTACTTACATCGTCCACTTGCTGCTCCAGCTTGGCTTTGGCCTTGGTCAGAGTGTTGACTTTGTCTTCTTCACTCTGAAGGTCATCCAGTGTTTGCTGGTGAGCCTCCTGTAAGGCTTTCTTCTCCTTGGTCAGCTTGGTAATGATTTCATCCAGAGAAGCCATTTCCTCAACTAGGTTCTTCACCTACAAATGTGGCATTGACATGTTGCTTATGCAATGATCAAACCAATCGCTAGCAATCTGTTGTTCTCAAAAATGTATGAGGGTTTGTCCTACCTTGTTCTCAGTGGCATGTTTCTCTTTCTCCACCTTTGCCAGCGTTAGCTCCAGGTCATCGATATCCTTCTTCAACTCTGAGCACTCATCTTCCAGCTTCCTCTTCTTAGCAGTAAGTTCAGCGTTCATCTCCTCCTCATCCTCCAGTCTCTCGGATATCTCCTTGGCCTTTGCTTCCATCTGAATCTTATTTTTGATAAGCCCTTCACATCTTTCCTCAGCATCTGCAAGATTATCTTGTTCCTGTAATTACATATCTCTCATTAACATGACTGAAATTATGCTGTCTGCTATCTACACATAAAATGTAAATAAAACTTACAGCTTGGACATTGAGCTGCAGGTCGTTCTTCTCTTGGAGAAGAGACACCATTTTCTCCTCTAGTTCCTTCCTGCGAGCCTCTGACTTTGCGTAAGCCTCCTTCAACTTCAGGAATTCTTCCTTCATGTTGGCCATCTCTTTCTCTGCCTCAGCCGATCTCAGTAGAGGTTTGATCTTGAAGAACAGCTTCATCCAGGGCCAGTTCTTCACTCCCATGAAGGCACGGATGTTCCACTGGAT
>OOFG01111302.1:1076-12795 GCA_900323295.1 Molva molva
CCCCTCCCGCCTCCTACGTTTCGCTGATTACATTCATAGATCATTTGTTTGGATACATGGAGATGATGTCATTAAGGACAGGATTTCAATAATGAAATTTCCTTATTGAGAAGACTATTATGTCTGCATCCCGAGTCACAACAATGGGCCTTCATGGCAATAGTAGGCGCGTTCCGACTATATTTTGGTCAAGTCAATTTCGTCATAGTGGCATCTTCCTGAAGTGTTTTTCATACACTGTTATATGCACATACTTCTAAATCAACATGCATAGTCGGCTAAGGAAGAGAGATGCAATGTGTTGAGTTTATTTTTTTTATCACTATGGCATACAGATAACGGTACTTATTGTGTCGAAACCAACACAAAACTCTAAATACACTTCTAAACGAATAAGCGCTTCTTGATTTCTTTACACTTCAGTACCTTGATGTGTGTGTGTGTGTGTGTGTGTGTGTGTGTGTGTGTGTTTATCTATTCTCCTCACAGCTTTTGGCAACGCCAAGACCATTCGCAACGACAACTCCAGCCGCTTCGGGAAGTACATAGACATCCACTTCAACAAGCGGGGAGCCATCGAGGGGGCCAAGGTAGAGCAGTACCTGCTGGAGAAGTCCCGGGTCTGCAGCCAGGTGAGGGACGTCACACCTGTCTTAGGAGAAAACACACACGTTGTCATTCATCATCCATTTGTCTTCTATTGAGGGGGAGTGGCTAGGCTGTTAGAGTGACCAGGCAAAAGGATCTGGGTTTGACACTGGTAAAATCTTTTAGGATGTCGATATATACAAACGTTTAAATACAAAATAATGGTAAATATAAAGAATATTTTCAAGTAAATACTATTTATATTGACTTTAATTGATTATACCATTTTTTCTTAATATAAGACAAGGATGTTTGTCCCTAATCCGGCTGTGTCCCATTATAACTCACCCTTCCTGCCCGGACTCTCCTATCCTCTTGTGGTTGGTTGTGTGCAGGCTCCTGATGAGAGGAACTACCACGTCTTCTACTGCATGCTGAAGGGAATGCCCCCCGAGTTGAAGACCAAGCTGGGCCTCGGCCTCGCCACTGACTATTCCTACCTCACCATGGTTGGTGTCTCAACATGAAACAATAAATACATCCATACAAGCCATGTAATGAGCCATGCTCCTGTCATCTTTTTGTATCTTATTCAACCTTTGAGTTGATCCTCTAAATATCGTTTTTTTCACTTTTTCCCCTAATACGGGTGATTTTCAAAATAAGAGCCTCCAACCTGACCTCGCTTTTATTGCGACAGGGGAACTGCACACAGTGCGAAGGCCGGGACGACCTAAACGACTACTCCAGCATCCAGTCCGCCATGAAGGTGCTCATGTTCACCGAGACGGAGAACTGGGAGATCTCTAAGCTGCTGGCCGCCATCCTACACATGGGCAACCTGCGCTTCGACGGTCAGTGCTACAGTATATCAAGCGTTACCCTGGGCATAGTCTCACAAGCAGGTGAACGCAAATCTGGGTAAACAGGACGTTTCACTTTTCAAGTGGGAAGACATGCTAAAACATTCTGGCTGGACACCAATGTTCTTAGAAAAGTGTCAGCAATGGTTGGAAATCAACACTGTGTATACTGGCCCCTGGAGAAATGCACTAATTCAAATCCCCATCTGAAAGCTTCATAGACTCGGGTGCATGAGTTTCGTTTATTAGAATATCTCTATAATGAAACGGGAAGCAAGGTGTACCTCCGCCCCTTTTAGTGGTTGGTTTCCGGATCAGGCTCTGTGGCGTCTCTCCACACAGAAGTTCTACTATGGCATAGTAGGACTGCTGAACCCCAGGTTACCCTGGGAAAGAGAGTATTGAGTTCCAGAGACAAGCAGTTATTGTTATATCCCCACAGCCCGAACCTATGACAACCTGGATGCCTGCGTGGTGGTGCGATCCCCTGACCTGATCATCGCTGCTTCGCTGATGGAGGTCTGTGTGTGTTTGTGCACTCTATCTCATAGACATATAGTCTCGATGATCTCCGTTCCGTTTTCACCAACACCCAGTTTGTAACATTCATAATACTGCAAATGCAAGGGCTTTCATCAGTGGGTCATACATGCTCAATCACCATTATGTTAGCTCATTCAGCGATAGATAGTGACTTAGCTGAAATTTATTTAAATGAAAATCTTTGGAGATCTTCGAGATTGCCACTTAAATGTTTGATTGAAATGAATAATTGAATCAGTCAAATCAATCAATCAATCGTGTCTATCATCACCAACAGCACAGGTATCCCTGCTGTCCATCTGTATGGCTTCTGCCTCAGGCCTCACATATAGAATGGATTCATTACTGTTGAGAGAAACTCCATCTAATGAGTTATTTAGTCTGCTATTGAGGGTTTTCCTCTCAAGTTTTGAGAAATGAGCAGAGGAACGGTGCGTGGTTTTAATGATTCTAATTCATCAAACGGAGCCTTTTAAAAAAAACATTTACCCTGGATTGAATATGGATGAATGAAAATAAAATATTAATGGAGAGCAGTTGAGAGAGTCCATTCTTGTATAAATATGTGTTGTTGGCTTGTTTTGTGTTATTTACCAAATGCCATACACATCTACACAGATGGTAAACTCCTCTACTCACCTTGACTAGTTCAGAGATATTGATCCACTTTAACACCAACAGTTATTAAAATGTTCAGTAATGTGTGTTTTCACTGTGAGCAAGCGAATGCCAGCTTCAGCTCAATTCTGTTTTGGTTTCACTTTGGTTTTCACTTTTGGTTTCACTTTTGGTTTCAAAGGTGGATCCCAAGGATGTGATGGTGTGTCTGACCACACGCACCCTCATCACACGTGGAGAGAGCGTCGCAACACCCCTAAATGTGGAACAGGGACTAGATGTCAGGAACGCCTTTGTCAAGGTCACAATCATGCTTCCAAAATCCATATAAACTGGAGGCAGATAGTTGGTTATCCCTTAACCACACCAATGTCGTTTGTCAAAGTGTATACAATTCAAGAAGGAACATTTTCGGACATCGAACATATAACGTAGCTCAATTACCCTAGCAGCAGAAATTACTTCTGCTCAGGGAATTTATTTTGAGTCATTTTGAGCTATTATGTAATAAATATTGCATATCATGCCATAAAGGAAATCTCAGGAATTGGGGACTCTTGGACAAACTGCTTTTTGATGGTCCCCACCCTACTCAGTTAAGTTCCCTCTGTGTAGCATCACTAGTTTATATTATGATTTGTATATCCGGCTTCCCTCCTTCCAGGGGATTTACGGCAGGCTGTTCGTCTGGATCGTAGACAAGATCAATGCTGCTATCTACAGGCCCACGTCCAGTGAGACCAAGATCCAGACCAGGTCTATCGGACTGCTGGACATCTTTGGTTTTGAGAACTTCTTTGTCAACAGGCATGTAGCACTGTTTATGTGATATGAATCAATGTTTGCTTTGTGTATTGATAACTGCACAAAGATAGATTTTGTGAAGTTGCTTCATCTACAGGGGCTTGTAAACTGCCCCAACAAACACCAACACCCTACTATAAAAAGTTGTCCAACAAAGACTTGTGATGTTGTCAACAGAAAAATTCATCCAACAACATTGGTGTTTCTTGGTGTTTTTTGGGGCAGTGTGCAAACACCTTTAAAGAACTAGAAATGGCTGCTGCAGAGCCATTGACATTATTTGGTTGCAAGCTCCAGTCTCCCAAGATTATCTCAAATGTGGACGTGAGCTTATCATAATACCCATGAAATTCTCAAGGCCATGGAAAGTCTCAAGACCCTAGGAAATCTTTTTTAATCTATTTGAGGCTTTTGATGGAGAAGATATTCACACACCTTCAGTAATCCCTTGTTCACTTCTCTACCATTCACCCACTTATAGTTTTGAACAGCTGTGCATCAACTTTGCCAATGAGAACTTGCAACAGTTCTTCGTACGTCACGTCTTCAAGCTAGAGCAGGAGGAGTACAACCTGGAGGACATCAGCTGGCAGCACATCGAGTTCACAGACAACCAGGACGCCCTGGACATGATCGCCAACAAACCTATGAACATCATCTCCCTCATCGACGAGGAGAGCAAGTTCCCCAAGGTACAGCAACCTGCCTCGACCAGGAATTGTCTTTTGATGGCAATTTCTCATCATAAGTCGAGTGGAAAATGTCTAGAATAACTTGCTTTCTCCCAATGCACTTTAGCAAATACCATCTGACACCACATAATAGAGAAGGTCCTGCCTGACCCCCTAAGCCTTAAAAGCAAGATTGTTTCATCTCAAGGGGTATATTCTACAAATAAATATGTTGTTTTGCACAGTGTTTGCAGGGTTGAAAGCGCTGGTTTTATATGTTCTTCTGTCAGGGAACGGATGGCACAATGTTATACAAGCTGAACTCCCAACACAAGCTCAACATCAACTACATCCAGCCCAAGAACAGCTACGAGACCCAGTTTGGTATCCAGCACTTTGCAGGGGTGGTGCACTACGAGACCAGAGGTATGTGTCTTACAAAGTTATTCAACATCCAGGTTAAGGCGGAGGTTTACAAAAGTCAAAGCCCTGTCTGTGCTCTATTACAAAACTGAACAGGAATACAAAACACCGGACCCTACTAATCAAAGCCCAACCATAACCCCAAGCCAGGTACCAAAGATTTTTAGAGTTACAAAAATAAAGGCTTTCCTCAAGACTAATCTGTTAATAGCCAGTTGGCCTATAATAAGAAGGGACAACTCTTGCACCACTGGACTCGGTAATGTGATTCATTCATTATTCATAATCCACAAGCACTAGAACGTAACACTGTTGCATGTTCCACTTTTGCATAGACACGTTTTGTCTGCGATGAAAAGGAAAGTACTCATAAAGTGTCAGAGAAGTGATACTACTTCCCCTGTCCACCCTGGCAGGATTCCTGGAGAAAAACAGAGACAGCCTGCACACGGACATCATCCAGCTGGTGCACTCCTCCAAGAACAAGTTCATCAAGCAGATCTTCCAGGCCGACGTTGCCATGGTAAAGACATCTGTCACCAGTGGTGAATCCTGGCTTGCAGACAACTTGTTCTTATCCAATAAATGTGGCACCATGACAGCTCTTTTAGCAAAACAGACACAAGCATTTAATTGGAATTCCCCTCTGGTTCCCATATCTGTAAACTAAACAGAAATCTGCCCGGGATGCTCCTTCCATTTTGTTAACTCACCTTGATTTTAAATGACCACTTCTATGCTTTGTATGTAACTAGATTTGAGCTACTGCACTACAGCTCTTCCTGATATTTCTGATATATAAGCTGGATTGCTTGCAATGTGGTAGTGAAGGATGTTTTGTTTGCTGTTGTTATTTGATCAGATGGGCAATCAGTGCATCCAGTTAATCAGTGAATTCAGTTAAACAATGAATTCAGTTAAGAAATCAGTGAATTCAGCTGGTGTAGTGGTTAGGTAAACTCTTGACCCTCTACGGGGGTAGTTCTTCCATCTTTGCTCTAGGTTGTCTGTCCTGTGTTGGCAGTGGACTAATGGCGCTAGTCTTTCCCTTCCTGTCTCTCTCTCGCTCTCTCTCTCTCTCTCTACTCTTGTTCACCATCATCAGTTTCTTTGTGGCTATCAGCAGCCCAGCACTCCTACTCCCAAGGTAACCCAAACGTTGCAAGAGTCTGTAGTGGCGTGTGGTCTGACATATCATCCTGTGTATTTGTTTTTGTCAGTTAGCCAAATACTTGTGTTCTGTGATAGCCCAACTATTATTAGAACCATCCACTTCCCCAAACTCCTCCATCGCCTTGGTTTTAAAAACAGTTGCGGTCGTCAGTATAAATCAACAGTGACGAAGATACGAGATTTGGTTTTAAGCTTTATAAAGTTATTATGAGTACATGCTTTTTTTGCGGTCTGTCTCGTTGGTTTCTTCGCTGCCTGAGTAGTGAATAATTTAATCGAATCAGCCAGCATGCACACTTTACAAGATATGATAAGATAGTACTGTATATATCCCAGATTGGAACTTCAGGCACACACGCACAACAAATGTCTGAATAAATGCTTTGCTTTTCAAGTTCATGCTACTTGCAAAAGTAATGGGTACCTTCTCCTTTTGAATATAAGTTCCCCCACCCACCTTTTTAGGACCAAGATAGAACTAAAATGGCCGCTAGGTGAATAAGACCTATGTGCTCCTGAATCCCCATGACTCTCGCTCCAATAGCTTCAATGACTATTTGACTATGGTTGAGGGAAAGCTAATATTCAGATTGACGATGGAGTAATAGTCTGTCCATATTTCTTTAAAATCAGTTTCATACTACCACTCGTTATTACTACGACTACCCTGAATGAGTTTGAGTTTGTTTCCTGTGTTTGTTGTGTTATCAGTGTCTCTATGTAGCCCCCCTGTGGTTGTCACTTTTCAATTTCATTCCCGCCACAAATGTAGGTCTGGCTCGAATCACATGCTATGTATCAACAGCCACTCTGCAGCAGGTTATTATGCATGGATCCTGTGGATGTTGACATGCCTCCTGGTGTTTGCTTGTGTTCAGGGCGTGGAGACCAGAAAGCGCTCTCCCACCCTGAGCAGCCAGTTCAAGCGCTCCCTGGAGATGCTCATGCGCACACTCAACATGTGCCAGCCCTTCTTCGTTCGCTGCATAAAACCAAACGAGTTAAAAAAACCTATGGTGAGTCACTGGGTATTTAGTTGGTGTATTTATTTTGGGGTTTATGGATTTTTATAACATGAGGGTATTGTTGATGATACCATATGGATGTCTTTTGTTTTGGTTCTCTTGAACTCTGAGAAAGACTGGGAGACAGTTGCATAGCTATCTTTAATAGAGAGTCAATGACTTCTAATTTACTTTCAATGGCAGGCTGTGTTTGTGAGTTGCGGATTAACCACACCTTGCAATGTTTTCTACCGATTTTTAACAATGGCAAATAATGGAGAAAGTAGGAAAAGAGCGAAGTACACATCCAGTGTAAACAGCTATGCATACAAATTGTAATAAGGAAGTGATAATTGGGGAAAGGATATCCCCTAGTATGGCCTGTTGATCTGTTGGATCTGTGTGACTGTCGTTCACCGCGTGCAGCTGTTCGACCGAGGGCTGTGCGTGCGTCAGCTTCGCTACTCTGGCATGATGGAGACCATACGGATCAGGAGGGCCGGCTACCCCATACGCTACACCTTTGCAGAGTTTGTCGAGCGCTACCGCGTCCTGATGCCCGGCATCAAGCCGGCACACATGCAGGTCAGCAGCACCGCCGCCATCTCCTTATCATTATCATCTAACTATCACTATTATTATCATGGTCATCTCATTATCAATAATGATTATCATCTGCATCTCATTATTACATCATTATCACTGTCATTTCGTTATCATTATCATCTCATGATCACTTTCATTCTCACTGCATCTCATTATCAATTATCCTTATCAATTGCATGTCATTATTACATCATTCTCACTATCATCTCCTTATCATCATCATCTCATGATCATCATCATTCTCACTGTCTTCTCATTATCAATAATAATTATCAACTGCATCTCATTATTATATCACTATCACTGTCATCTGCTTATCATTATCAACTGCATTTCATATCATTATCGCTGTCATTGCATTATCAATATTAACTAAATCTCATAATCATCTCATTATTTCTGTATAATGTCATTATCATTAACAACTTCATCTCATTTGCATTATCATCTTCATCTCAATATCTTTTTCAATTCTCATTATCATATCATTTTCCCAATCATCTAATTATAATTTCATTCTCAATATTTCATTCTCATCTCACTATTACTTTCATCTAATTATAATCTCATTGTCCTTCTCACAGTCATATCATTATCATTATCACCATAACCTCATAATTACGTTATTGCTCTTCCTCATCTTTCAAGTACAACACACATATATTGTACTGAACCATTGTTCTGTTCCTCTTGTGTTGAATCCATCCAGGAGGACCTGCGTGGAACGTGCCAGCAGAGGGTCTTGGTCATGCTGGGGAAACATGGCGACTGGCAGATTGGCAAGACCAAGATCTTCCTTAAGGTTATTCTTGGTTACTTTTTCTATAAACCTCAACATGTTTTGTGGAACATTTTCGATTTTCTGGTGATGCTTCTGTCAAATAGCTGTATTGTCATAACATTTCAAAAGATGATTTCCTCAAACCAGGTTTAAAAGACCTGAGTAGGGCTAATCTCACAGGGGATTGTTAAATAAGATTTCAAACTTTGGTAGGCAACATATGCTGAACAACCTACCTGTACATTGGAACAATACAGGCAGCATTTTGTGAAATATAACATCTCTTTTCAAAGCACCAAATACATAAACTTAAGGTGGTGCATAATTATTCTCATTCAATGTCAAATTTGAGCAATGTCACTGTGTTTTCACAATTTTTGGGGAGATTTTCTTGGCTTATTTGAGGGGCTTATGACTAGAGGGTTTTATCAAATCTCCTGAATGTGGGCCTGTTAAACAGTTTGAGAAGTTCTAGACAACGTGACTCTGGCCGAGGCTAGCTGGATACAGCATTTCATAAGGTGGACATCCATCACTTACTAAGGCTTATTTCTGCTGGGGGCTATCACGAGGCGGTCAGATTTATTGTAATTCTCCAGCGGTGTGTCGTGATTTACATGGCCACAGGCAAACAGTCTTGCGGTCAGCGGTCTTGACATTCACAAATGTCCCGCAAATTTTAGCATTTTTGGCAGTGCCTTTTTTTTTCCTGAGCTCACTCCCTAATTGATGGACAGACAATGTAATCAGTACAAAAAACTCTTTCATGTTAATGAGATTCTCTGGTCCAACGGCAATGATTTCAAAAAGGCTCTTACCTATGATTAGTGTGTATCTTAATTCACCTGCTTAAAGCTGTGCGTCACTCTGTGCTGATAAATGTGCGTGTGCGTGCTTGCGTGTGTGTACACATCTGTGTGTGTCTGTTTGTGTGTTTGTTTGTGTGTGTGTGTGTGTGTGTACACATATGTGTGTGTGTGTGTGTGTGTGTGTGTGTGTGTGTGTGTGTGTGTGTGTGTGTGTGTGTGTGTGTGTGTGAGTTTTTGTATGTGAGATCGATTTTGTGCGTGAGTGAGAGAGATTGTGTTTGTGTGGTTTTGAGAGTTTGTGTGTGTGAGAGTTTTTATGTGTGAGATTTGTGTCTGTATTTGTGTCTGGGTGCGTGTGAGAGAAAGTTTGTACATGTTGACAGAGTAGTACAGTTTATACTGTTTTAAATTATCTCTGTTTGATTCAAAGTAAATATTCACATTCATATTATAGCAATGATGCTAATCAGATTAATTAGGGCACTTATTTACTTGGTGATGTATGTTGAGTCAAAGCAAATTCAAATTAAATCAACTTGAATTTGCGTTGGGAACATATGTAGGCGTAAAGAAATTGCCTTGTTTTTCGAATCAGAATTAATTAAAGTTGCACTTTTACATAGAATACAAATAATTAAGTGTCCAAGGTAATGGCTGAATGATTTAAGGGTGAGGTGAACTGGTAAACAAGTGTGTGTGTGTGTGTGTGTGTGTGTGCTAAATGCCTAGCATTACACAATCAAGCAATCATATTCCGTTGTATAAGAGCAGCACTAACTCACACTGTTAAGAGTATGAATCATAAAAGAGCATAAATCATAAAAGAGCATGAATCATAAGAGGAGCACAATGCACATCTAAAATGGCCAGCAACTTTCCGATGTTAAGGTTTTAGGGGAAGGGTTAGGTGATGAATACATATATAATCCATATATTTAAATCCATATACATATATATTTACTTACATAAATTATTGTAAATGCAAACTATTAACAATAAATGAAGGATAGATACACCAAAGTTTTGCGGGAAAACTAAATACATACAATTTGTATGTATTCATTTTCCCGACGATACAAAGTACAACACACAAAATACGAGAAAGAAAAAAAGACAGAGAAATAAATAAAGAAACCCACTAAACAGAATGCAACCGAGTGAGCACTCGTAAAGCCCGGTTGTAGTTTCACAGCCTCGTTACAGGCATATTTAAAGGTTATGTGATTACGTTTCCGCTGCCTCAAACCATATTAAGACGCCAATGCATGGGATGGGGATTTAAACAGCTGTTACCAGATATTAGAGACACTGCTCGTGATTTTATTCACACACTGGAGTTGCCTGGTGAATAAGGCCGTAAGTCTGCTCCTCTTAAAGTGAATGAAATGTGTTTTGGATCGTGACAAGCCTAGCTGATGTGAAGGAACACTGGTTTATAATGCGTTTTTCATATTTTGCCAAGGTATATGGACACACCAAGTGTTTTGACGAATTCGTATAATCTCATCATCTTGCTCATTTCAAAATGTTGATTCATATAATAATACCTAGCGATATCCTTATCGAAAGTTGAGGTAGAATAGGTTTTTTTGTAAACATTTAAAATGAGACAGATTTTTTAATGTCTTAACTGACCGGGTCAGGAATATAGTCACAAATCCCAAGCCTCCCTCTATTCTAGCCTGGCATACCAATGAAAATATATGAAAATATACCGTCCAGTTCGTTTAACACTGTCTCGATGGCGGAATCAACAGACCGTTCTACATCAGCGGCAGCCATCTTTGTTGTTGTTGAAAATGCCTCTACGGTGCTCCTCTGCACCCTCTGCCATCGTATGTGTCCCGCCTCATATTAGATAAACAGTTGTGATTGGTCGGTCTATCTTAAACCGGGCAGAAATCGTTTCGTATGGGAAGGGGAGCCAGACCTTATCTGCAGAGCAAATGAAACATGAGCTCTGGAGATTCGGGTGGTTCCCAGGCCCCTTCTATCCATCCATGTACCGAATGCAGACCACGTGTACGTACATTTAGACCAGTGTCCCTCTGTGCCCACGGCCCCAGGTGAACGCGTCGCGCCAGGAGGGCAAACTGCTGGAGGAGTGCGACCTCCTCATCGAGATCATCCAGCAGAGGAGGCAGATCATCGGCTCCAAGATCAAGGAGGGCAAGGTAGGAAGAGCGTCCGTGGAGTGCAGGTCAGGGGTGTGCTCACGTGTATTGTGTATTGTCCACCCAAAGTGCCACGTATCCTTTTCTGGCTAAATCTTGCTTATATGTTCAATTATGTTAGGTAGCAAAGTATCCACACTTCTTTTGTAAACACGGGGCCACGTCTGCTAAATGAGGACACACCACTGCTACACCCTTACCACTGCTACACCCTGACCACTGCTACACCCTGACCACTGCTACACCCTGACCACTGCTACACCCTGACCACTGCTACACCCTGACCACTGCTACACCCTGACCACTGCTACACCCTGACCACTGCTACACCCTGACCACTGCTACACCCTGACCACTGCTACACCCTGACCACTGCTACACCCTGACCACTGCTACACCCTGACCACTGCTACACCCTGACCACTGCTACACCCTGACCACTGCTACACCCTGAGCACTGCTACACCCTTACCACTGCTACGCTGTCCTGCCCCACTTAGACTATCTTAGTACTTAGTGCTTCCCTTATAATCTATGATGTGTTTATTACTATTTATGTTCTTACATTTTTAACCGTTAAGCACTTGGTGATTATAAGGATTTAAACCGGCAACCTAGTAGTTATTTATTTGATGCTATTTATCTTCTTAAATGTTTACCGT
>OOFG01111303.1:2618-19181 GCA_900323295.1 Molva molva
AAATTAGCGAGTTAATCTTTGCGTTAATTTTGAAAGATTTAACGCTTTAAATTTTAAAGCGGCTGAGCACGTCGCTCTCACAGTATTTGAATTTAAAGAGCCAGTGAGCCCACTGTTTCAGATGGAATTCGAACACTATGAGATTTAAAAAAATGTGTTTTGGAAGAGGGGGCGTGTTATCGCCATGGTTACGACCCACGCCAACTTTATGATACTTTTTTAGTACCGTCGTTGTGTAACTGTTATGAGCGTTATAATAAGCGATGTTGTATATGAAATCCGCCACACACCGTAGCGTTATACTATAGGTGTCCGGGAAGCCTAACCCTCACTCGGACGCGGACATTAAATACATCGCTGCTCAGACGGAACTTCACCATCCACACACACCGTAGCGTTGTACAATAAGTTTCCGAAAAGCTCAACTTTCTCTCGGACGCCGCAGTCAACCGCTGCCCAGACAGCTCCACACGTCCACACAAACCGCGCTGCCGGTACCCTTGGTCACGAAAAGAACGCTATCTGCGTTCAGCAGAGTGGGACGTTCACAGTGTTTTGGGGAGAATGACAAAAACATAGGATTTACCCCTTTTTTTCTCTAAATTAGGGACTTATTTCAGTAACAGTGGCATAGATTACTATGTTGACGATCATATAAGACAAATGACCACGTTTAAAACAACGTTTAAAAAAAGTGGTTTTGGGTTCACTGGCTCTTTAAATACTTCCTTTGTGTTGATTCTACATTAATTCCATCACATCTTACTATTCCACATTTAATTATCCATTATTACAAGCTTCAATCTTAAGAAGAAAAAAAGCGATTAATCACAGCAAATTGTGCGATTAATTAATTATTATTTTTTAAATCAATTGACAGCACTAATAAATAGTCGACAAAGCAAGCCGCTATTTAACTAATTCAAAGAACTTAATTTAAACCGTAGCCAAGGGGCTGACCTTGAGAAGGAGGTGAGGAGGAAGCGGTCGAAGATGACGGAGCAGAACTCCTGGGATCCGAACTCATCTGACAGCAGGGTCAGGTGGCCACTCAGCAGGTGCAGGAAGATGTCCCCGAATGCCATGTCGTTGTGTGTATCCACTGTAACACACACACACACACACACACATCAATGTTATTAAGAGGTAAAATACATCTTCCAAAGGTGAAGATGGACAGGAAAGTGAAAGTGAAAGTGAAACAGAGAGGGAGATTACGTCTAACATAGGACCGCAGTTGGGAATCAAACGGTCGCTATATTGTCGATAGGGTTAGCGCACTAGTGGGGCAAGCAACCAATATTTGCTGTTCAGAAGTCTCATTAGACTCCTAGACTCTCGCTCGTTTCCCTAGACAGATGACAAATTCATTGACAAATTCATTGACGATCAGTGGTGAACGTATTGGATGGATAGATGAATGATTCCTCACCAAGGGCGGGAAGCAGCCTCTGGAGGGCGTTCTTGTTCCTCTGCTTGGTGATGTGGAGGACGAAGTAGAGACCCATCTCACACGCCACACGGTTCTCCTGCAGATACCTGGAGACCAACAGAAACAACACTTAACACTGGTCTACCTGGAGACCAGCAGAAACAACACTTAACACTGGTCTACCTGGAGACCAGCAGAAACAACACTTAACACTGGTCTACCTGGGGACCAGCAGAAACAACACTTAACACTGGTCTACCTGGGGACCAACAGAAACAACACTTAACACTGGTCTACCTGGAGACCAGCAGAAACACACTTAACACTGGTCTACCTGGAGACCACTAGCAGAAACACACTTAACACTGGTCTACCTGGACACTAGCAGAAACACACTTAACACTGGTCTACCTGGAGACCACTAGCAGAAACACACTTAACACTGGTCTACCTGGAGACCACTAGCAGAAAGACAATTAACACTGGTCTACCTGGAGACCAGCAGAAACACACTTAACACTGGTCTACCTGGGGACCAACAGAAACAACACTTAACACTGGTCTACCTGGAGACCAGCAGAAACAACACTTAACACTGGTCTACCTGGAGACCAGCAGAAACAACACTTAACCCTGGACTACCTTTACACCAGCAAAAACAACACTTAACCCTGGACTACCTGGAGACCACTAGCAACACTTAACTGTGGTCTACCTGGAGACCACTAGCAACACTTAACTGTGGTCTACCTGGAGACCACTAGCAGAAACACCTGACTCTGGTTTACCATTAGAGAGACAGAGCAACACTTATTGGTTTTACATGAAGTATTTTATGATAAATCTTCTTACGAAGCTGAAACTCTTCAGCTTTTTTTATTCAGTTATTTAAATAGTGTAGTAATAGCAAATAGTGTATCACGATATCTCGCAGATGGGATATCAATTAGTGAGGTGTGTTCTGGTCTGGATTTTTCTCAGATGGGCTATCCAATGGTGAGGTCTGTTGAGGTGGTAACCTGGTGAAGGAGTCCGGCAGGGATGTGGGGTAGATCGGGGAGCTCTTCTCCTCGCTGGGCAGTCTCTGCTCCACCGTGAACGTGTGGTCATCCACCACCACCGACATCATGGCTGGCAGGAAGCGCGTCACCACCTCAGGGTCCTAGAAGGTACAGTGTTTAGTTACACAGTAGTTGACCAACGGCCTCAGCCAGAAATCCAAGAAACTGCAACTACTTTTTTGCGATTCTATGTATGACATTAAAAACGTACTCTAAATGTACAGAGATAGTATGCAGAAATACACCTGATTAATTAAATTAATAATTTATTAAAATCCCCTTCTGAATGCTTCATCCACTCGCGCAAATGAATTTTCTTCGGTAGAATATCTCGGTAACGAAACAGGAAACAAGGCATAACTCCTTCCCTTTCAGTTTTCGTTTCCGGCCCAGGCTCTGTGCCAGCTCCCCCCAGAAGTTATATAACACAGTAGGACGGCTGGATCCCAGATTACTATGCCACTGGTTGGGAACCACTGACCTAGCGTAAATAATAAAGCACTCAACCATTTGGCCATTAGCTAGTTTGATTTAGCAGCTACACTATTCTTCTGAGTGTAAACATCAAGCGGAGAGTCCTTACCAGTCGGGGCTCTTTAAACACCTGGCTGTCGATCATGTCCCATGCGCCCTGTCCTAGACACAGCATCCTCAGCAGCAGCAGCAAGTCTGGGCTCTCCTGGTTAGGTTTGGTAAGGAGCACATACAGTATGACATCATACTGACTCTAGGCAGGGTGTAAGGGTACTGTATGACATCATACTTACTCTGGGCAGGGTGTTTGTACTGTATGACATCATGCTTACACTAGGCTGGGTGTTAGTGTACTGTATGACATCATACTGACTCTAGGCTGGGTGTTAGTGTACTGTATGACATCATACTGACTCTAGGCAGGGTGTTAGTGCACTCTATGACATCATACTTACTCTGGGCAGGGTGTTAGTGTACTGTATGACATCATACTTACTCTGGGCAGGGTGTCCTGACTGATGAGCTCCTGCAGGTTCCGGACCGTACTCAGAACCAGAGTGTTGCAGGCAAACGGGTCGCACAGGATCATGGACAAGTCCCTGGTGGAGGAACCAAAGAGAGATTACAATCGTGCTAAGATCAATGATCAGATCAGATTGTGAGTTAATTCAATGTCATTGATGAAATGTCATTGTTACTTATGCACCTTTGCAATGCTAGAATACAGGGTTCAACTTTTTTATATGGAGGTGTATTTTGGGAGGAACAATTCGGTTGAGACTAGGGCTACTGGAAGGCGGGCGATGGAAGAAGACATTCACATTTTTAAAAAATTGCTTTTA
The DNA here is from genome assembly GCA_900323295.1 of Molva molva. Lineage (NCBI taxonomy): Eukaryota > Metazoa > Chordata > Actinopteri > Gadiformes > Lotidae > Molva > Molva molva. Next base: position 6,428 of record OOFG01111303.1, read on the forward strand.
TCCGAAAGTGAAAGAAGTGAGGCTGAGTAGTTACAAAAATATTTTGTCGGCAGCACAATCTAGTTCAAAAGGCAAAAACATCTAGACTAGTCTTTCTCACTAGTGGCAGGCAGCTCGTAAGACACCCACCCTAGAACCTGCTCCTGTCCTTTCTTCACTCCGTCCAGGAAGCCCTGCAGCTCTCTGGCTCGTTTGGCGTCCACAAACTTCTCCCTGATGCAGGCGTCCAGGCACCAGGTGAACTGTCCATCCGAGCGACAATTAACGTTTTAACAGACGATTTAACAGACGAAGTATCTCAATTTCAGTACAAACTGAAATAGTATGTACTATCAAAAACTAATTTCAACAGTTTGTCCGAGAGAATCTGTGTGTGTGTGTGTGTGTGCGTGTGTCAACAAACTTGTGGAGAACGATTATTCGTCAAGGGTCTTGCTCAAGGAACCCTTGGCACTTACTACGCTAGAACCAGCGACTTGTTCGTTTAAATAAAGGTTTGAAGCGTACCTTATGGCAGGGGTCCACGGAGCAGATCTCGCTGATGTCCAGGTCGTGCAGGGACATGAGCAGCTCGGCGCGCAGCGTGCAGTAGTGCACGTTTCGCGTGCGCAGGAACAGCGTGCGGAGGAACTGCAGCACCATGTCGTACAGCTTTACGTTCTTCCCGATCATCTGGGTCAGCTTCAAAACCACCTGTAGGGGAGGAGAACATTACATCAAGAACTACAGTCATGTGGTTCATCTGGCAGAGAGGAAACAGTTCACTAAACTACACTAGAACTACAGTTATGTAGTTTAACTGGGAGAGGAGACAGTTCACTAAACTATACTAGAACTACAGTTATGTTGTTTAACTGGGAGAGGAGATAGTTCACTAAACTACACTAGAACTACAGTCATGTGATTCACCTGGGAGAAGAGACAGTTCACTAAACTACACTAGAACTACAGTCATGTTGTTTCCCTGGGAGAGAGGAGACAGTTCACTAAACTACACTAGAACTACAGTCATGTTGTTTCCCTGGGAGAGAAGAGACAGAAACGTGTCCTTAAGAAAAACAACCTTGACCCTTTTTTTTCTTTTAAGTACAATTGTTGAGAAATCAGTTCTTAAACAGTTTAGTGTGTATCTTAATGTCTTGTGTAAGATGTATTTCTGTATTTTGTTGTATTGTATTTTGAATATTTTGACTCTCTTTTTGGTTTATGTTTCATCTCTTTTTAATGTCTGCTACTGTCCTGTACTTTCTGCTGTGACCCCTGAATTCCCCGTCTGGGATGACTAAAAGACCATCTTATCTGAGAGTGCATTTGAGAAGTTTCAGTGTGGCGTGTGATGTGCTGGGCCCCACCTCTCCCTGGCGCCGGGCTTTGGGCGAGGGGCTGAAGAAGTTGTGGAGGACCGAGAGCTCGGTGCTGAACAGCGCCCCCTCCTTCTCCACGATGTACTGCTTGAGCAGCGGTGACACCTCGTCCCCGAACAGCGCTTGGTTGTCCTGCCAGATCTGCCGCTTCACCTCCACGCCACACACCTTGTACAGCTCCTTGTCCGCCATCACCATCTTCAGCTTCTTCTCCGGCACCTGCACAGCAACCCCACCAGCAGCGTGTTAGGAGGGGGCAGGATAGACTGGTGGTAAGGGAGTCTGAGTCCCAATAGAAAGGCACTGGGTTCAAGATTCCTATCCGCATACCTGCTCCGGAATGACCGGTCTCAGTATTCACCGTCAGTCACTTTGATAAAAATGTCAGCTATATCACTAAATGGTAAAATAGTAGGAGTGATCGAACGCATACATGGAGGGGGCACAGTCTAGTGTGTGGGTGTTGGACTCCCCAGCCGAAAGGTGCTGGGTTTGATCCCCAATGTCTTTAAGTATCCTTCAGCAAGATGGCCACCTAAACCCTACAGGCATCCTTAATGACATGTGTCATATTATTTTCACCATTTCCTTATATGTTTCAAGTTTTAGTTGTTTTGAATATAGGCTACAAGGAGTAATTAAATACATCTCAACATTTGGCAAAGACATAGATAACTAAGTCAGACTTGCCTTTGGTAGATGTTTCAGCACCTGCATGACCACTGGCTGAATTGAGGGCATCTTGACCAATGGAAAGCTCTTCTCCAGCAACTCCTCCAGCTTCCCAAATCTGGAAAGAGTACAGAACATTTCAGTCTTTTCTCTCTCAACAGTCTCTTCTCATTCATTAGTAAGATTACTTTTTTTAATAATTGTATCAGTTACAATTGGCCCTCTCAAGATAAAATAGATATAGATAATATAAAAATAAAATAAGTACAAAAAAAAAAAAACGTGTATTACGGCAATAAAACATCAGAAAAAAAATTGCATGTCAACAAAAAAAATGTATAGTGTAAATAAAGTACATTGAATAAATTAAAAAATGTGGATGTATCTTTTGCCAAATGAGCTTTCACATGAAATTAATGTGTTGATACAAGAGAGCAAGATACAAAAATACACAAAACAACTATAGCCTGCAGGATGTCAAATAAAACACAGTGAAAAGCGAACGCTACACCGCCTACCTGTCCTCCTCCTTTCCCTCTGCGATGACGGCCACCCTCTCCGTTAGGTTGTCTCGGAGTTCGTCGAACACCGACTGGTGGAAGTCAAGCCGCGGCGTGCCGTGGAGGTCCAAGAACGGCAGAGCGGACTGCAGGGTCGGCAGCAGAATGCCGTTCTCCGTCTGGAAGACGAGACATCCAAGTCATCAAGAAAGCAGAACATTCAGATACTTGTCGTTCATTGTTTGGGACTTATTGAATGGTCGGCAGGTGGCATGTGGACATTGGGGATCGAACCCAGTACCATTCTGCTGGGAGTCAACCACCCTATACTAACTATACTAGACTTTATAGGCCGCCCTACGTGTATATTATGTATATAACAGTTAGTACAATATATATTATCATATAAATGCATGCAGAGAGAGAGAGAGCTTATACCTAAAATGTAAATGTAAATGTAAAATACATGTCATGTCTATGAGTTCTACATTAAATTACACAAACATGTAATATAAAAATAAATAACACGTAATAGAAATACCAATAACATGGAATAGAAATATCGTGAAAGCGGACCAGGTTTACCCGCCTATCATATTATTGATCACATTACCTGGAATTGATCAATAGCTTTCAGAGGCTCTGTGCAGTTTGTGAGCGTTTCTTTGAGGTCCTCGCCATTGGATATTCCCAATTCAGGCAGTCCGGCAAACATTTTTGATCGATTAATGTATATTAACAGCAAGAAACATCGAGAAAGTTAAAACAATAAGCTTCAAAAACACCGCTGAAACCGGGCTCTTTCTGCTGTAACACAAGCTTCCTGTGTGGGCGTGTACTACATCAACAGTTCGTAAAAACACGGCAAGAAGGGGCAGAGTTCCGCACAAAAAGCTTTAATAATTAATGATAGTTTAGTAGGGTTGTAAAATGATCATCTTGTTACATGTCGTCAATTAGGGATGTCCGCGACTAAGATTTCGCTTAGTCGTATCTGATTCGTCAGACCAGACCCTTCGTCCCACTGATCGCCGAATCATCCTATATGATGTATTTTTGGAACATATGCGGCTCAAGACTTTTGTGACTTTTGCGTGGTTCATGTGCTTGAAAATAATCAGTTGGCTTATCAGGGTTTCCCACAGCGGTCTATAGGCCAGGCGCAGCGTCTACGCTAAATGACCTCTACAAACAAATTAACTTTTCACGATATGACGACAATGTGAGCGTCCGTTCATGTCAACATCTGCATTCTATTTGACGGAAAATATAAACCCTTATATACTATAATACAGACGATTAATGTACCGTATCATATTATTAATCATATTATTTATGAACTCAAATATGGTCTCTGTGGAGACGGAGAGCTCCGTTCTATCTTGATTACGCACGGTATTCACATCCAGTCATGAAAAAACACCCATTGACAAAGAAAATGTAGCAGTGTTTGACTAAATACGAATTTAAAATGCATGTGAATGATGCGTTTCAGCGTAGGCTATATAATAAATGTGGCACCATTCTAACCATTTAGCAGTACAGCGAAAATGGTGAGAATAATTTTCACCAGCGCGATTGGTTTGATATGACAGTTGCTGTTGACACAGTATGCATTTGACTTTTTTTGGATCATCTTCAATGGTTTTGAAATGCTGCCAACTTTAGAAGTTAATGACATTGACACCTCTAGAACAACGGTTCAGAATGTGCTCTACTTCGAAAATAAAAATATATAGTGCCATTGCCATTACACAATAGGCTTATCAAACAAATTACATTTATTGAAAGCAAAACGTAAAAATAAATCGCCCACAGAAGAATGAGTCAAATCCCAACAAAAAAAAACATTTTAGAACTAGGCTTCATCCTTATCGAAGCCAAGCAACGCTGTGGTATCTCATTTATCAACCCCATCCTCCCAATGGAATGTCCCGCTATTACGCACAATTTGAGGAAGTCCACCAATTATCTTTCAATTGAATATTCGAATCGTCGAAGATTAGAGGTCACCTCTATAGTCAATAAATGATTGGATTTCCTTGCCATGTATTTATTTACACATTTATTCATTTGTATTATTAATAGTATTAATAATAATTAATAGTAAACTCCAATCCTCAATACAACTTTAAATTGCTACCCCTTTTAATTCAATACTTCACTATATCAAATGTACTATTTAATTTACCAGTATTTTCAATATTTGATGACAAAACCAAAGTCTAGGGGTGGCTGCTTGGTATGAACCGTTGTCCTCCTAGTCTGTCCTAGTCTTCTTATGCACCTGTCTGTCACCTGCTGAGGGCACTGGTGTCTGGAAATAAGAAAAAACATGGTTAATGTTCTGTATCACTATCATAAGAGTGAATAGTGTTATGACCACTATTCACAACACCTTAATAATGGCTAGAGAAGTACCTGGTCCCCTCCGCTCTCCTCCAGCCCCAGCAGAGCCTCCAGAGACGTTGCCTCACTTGGTGGGAGTTCCTGGACGCATGGCTGTGGACCAGTGGCAGAATGTTCCTTTGGAGAACGTACACGTTCTATTAGTATATGGGATATCAAATAGCCTTTAACCCACTACTGCATTTCATTTATTATTTTTTTTAAACTGGGACATTTCTGATTCTGATTCACTGAAATCACAGATCTAAATTACATCCTCTACTAAGGAAATAATTTATACTAATACCAATTATACCAATTTACGGTGTCATCAATTAATTTCTCTCATGAGTGATATTTTGGAAACATAATTGCGCTACAATACAGCATATGCAATAAATGTCATCGTCTTCATCAGTCCATTCATTACAGTAAAACCCCATTTGTTCTGCATCATGTAGACCTATATATTTAAGGCTTTCCCTGGGGCAAGCACAGAGTTCAAGGTAAAACAGCTCTTCTGTTGGCAGGCCCCTCAGCCTGGAAGGAGCTCCAGGAACATTTCCATCTAGAGAAGATAGTGTCTCTAAACGCTAAATCTAAATCTACGCTCAAAGCATGAAGAGGTGCAAATTTGGACTTGTTTTTCCCCCGATAGTTTTCACCTGTTTATTTGAACCACTGTCCGGTTTCAGGCCAATGTCATATACAATTAAATGACAATACAGACCCAAAATATTACATTTTATATGTCATATTATGGGCCTGTATTGTCTGTAAGCGTGCATTGCTGTGGTGTCTGATATTATTGCAAGTGTGTGACACTGCTCATCAGGTCTCTCTTGGACAAGATGTGCTTAGCCTCTCAATGAGAATTAACCTGCATGAGTTAAAGGTCAATTAAATACAATACAAATCATTTATCAATGTTTGTGTTGTGACCACTACACAAACATGATAACGCAATAAATAGATAACTACCTGGTCCCCTCCGCCCTCCTCCAGCCCAAGCAGAGCCTCCAGGGACGTGACCTCACTTGCTGAGAGTTCCTGGACCCCTTGCTGTGGACCAGTATGTTCCTTTGGAGAACATACACATACTCTTAGTATAGGGGATATTAAATAGACTTTGACCAAATACAGTTTGACATTTTGTTCCTTTTAGTTTTAAAATGAGGAATTTTTCATAGAAATGTGCCCCAGCAGACAGAATACGACTGGGGATTCTGTAACTCACTGAAAACACAGACTTCAAAAAGGCGCTGTAGCTAAGATTTGAGAGTTGGAAAGAAAGAAAGAGCAGAAAAGAGCCATCGTTTGGAACCAAACAAGCCAAAAAAACATCCCCTCCCCCTCTCTCCCTATGTTTAAATAACCTTAATAATGGCTAGAGAAGTACCTGGTCCCCTCCACTCTCCTCCAGCCCCAGCAGAGCTTCCAGAGACGTTGCCTCACTTGGTGGGAGCTCCTGGACACCTGGCTGTGGACCAGTGGCAGAATGTTCCTTTGGAAAACGTACATGTTCTATTAGTATATGGGATATCAAATAGCCTTTGACCAAGTACTGCACTACATTTTTTTTGGGGAACATTTCATCAAAATGTGCATAGTCCGTTACACTCCATTATACATTTAACAAACCTGTTCCCCAGTAAGGCTTTGCTCATGTAGTACCCCTTCCGATTCTTGTCCTTCTCCGATGTGATTGATGGCGTGGATGACACTGCTTTTTTTAGCAGCCATTTTTCTCTTTGAAGAAACACAACACCCCAACCTCGAAAGCCTCGCCAGGCAGCGTTTGTTGGTTCCTCCCTGACGCAAGAGCAACGAGTTGCGATGCTGCATCGCATTCATCTGATGGACACGTGCGCGGAGAAGGGTGGCCCCAGCCATCACCGTCGCACCTTTTTTGGTCTTGGTATACGAGGACTCTGAGGAAGGGAGTCCGTCAAAAGACGCAGAACTAACACACTCCAAGAACTTCAGGAAGGTGGGTGCATTTGCTTTCCACTCCGACACCACGTCGTTCAATTCAAACTTGTCCAATGCATCCTGGGTGGTTTGGCGCAGCACCGATCCAAATCTTACACTCGTTAGTTTTATAGCTTCTTCTTTCACTCGTTTCAACACTTCTTCAATCATGATGTGATCCATACCAGGGATCTTCATGAGACACCTAGGAAGTCTGTAGTGTTCGGCCCGGACTAAGGCGTCTGCTACTCTTTCAAGCGGCCCAGTGATGATTCGTGAATGCTTCCATTTGGGAGTAGTCACGATGATCTTGAATACAAAAAGGAAACATCACTCAATAAACAATGTGTGTACTATTGATCAGTCATTACAACTGTATAGTATGAATAAGCACATAATCTTCTTCACTGCATTAGTACTTTTTTTTTTTTTAATGAACACAAATATTGGTAGATGAGATGTTTGTCTAGCCACTGCAACACTAACCCTGGCGGTTGACCGTTGACCTGAGCCGGTATCATGTATTTTAGGTGGCGGTCGCACAGAGAACTCCCTGGCCGTGGTGCCAACAATGTCCTCCTGTAATAATGTAGACAAGGGAGAGAAGTAGCGCTCGTCACAATAGCATCACATTACAAAAAGGCTGAGGAAGCCGCCCTCTGGGAAGTGTAGATTGATGGACAGACTATTGAAGGAGCGGTGATGGAGGACATACCTGGACAGACTGTGTAGAAGGAGCGCATAGAGAGGACTCTGGAGGTGCGTTCAACAAAGACACGGTGGCTGGCAAGATCCCTGGAGCAGTGGTGGTTGTTGCCGTGGAGACACCATCAGCATCCTTCTGTGACACCTTTCCCACTGCAGCCTTTAGAGAAGGCCGGAGGAGTGGGAAGAGGAAGGAGCAGTGTTAGCGTTAGAATAACACTAAAGTGCAGGAGATGCACAGTGGAAGATATGCTCATTGGTCCAAAATGATCTATTTCTTGTGTTGTATATTGGCAGCATTGTGTATTAAAGAGACATACCTGAACATCCCTCAGAGACCACAGGACAGGAAGCTTTTTGGGTGTGGAAACCGTGGCCTTAGTTCTGTCAACAGTATCCTGTAATAATGTATATAAGGGAGAGAAGTAGGGCTTGCTTACAATAGCATCAAATACGGTTGGACGATAAGTAATCTCGGATCCAGCAGTCCTACTATGTTATAGCAGAACTTCTGGGGGGACACAGCACAGAGTCTGGCTGGAATTACGTTGTGGAATTACGGCTTGTTTCCTGTTTCCTTACGGAGATATTCTACCGATGAAAACTAATTTGCATGAGTGGATGAAGCTTTCAGAAGATATTAATGGTATTTCTACAGTGGCCAGTCTGCAAGGTGTTGATTTTAAACCCATACAGAAATGTTTGCAGTTTACTGCTGCTAGCCCAGCATGTGTTCCCCAATTACACGCTTATAGATCCCCACCTCGAGCAACATGATTGGTCGAAACCAATATGCTAAAGCTAAAGAAAGGGTAACGTCCCGTGCACTCAGATTTGAGCTCATCTGCCATTCGATTTTCGATATTAATCAAAAATCGGATTTGTTAAATAAGGTGGTATGTCCAAAATGTCCTTTTGTTTCCTATTTTCCACATCAAGGAGTCACACTTTTGACAGAGCGCAATGGAGCTTGTTGCCAGAAAGGGAACCACGCCACCTATTTGGCAGTTTTGGACTTAAACCTGATGAGAATTGAAACCCTAAAGATCCAAACCAAGTCGTTTTCTGTATTCGCAAAAGAATAGTGCCGGTGATCTTCTATACTGAAACAGTAGCCCGTGGCTGCTGTTCTTCAAACAAACTAAAATAAATGTTAATGTCCTCTGATTTGTCAGTGGGTTAATTAAAAAAAAACATTCCATTAAAAAATGCAGAACGTATTAATTCCATACTTCTTTCTTACAGTCGCTGTAACTCCAGCATAGAGGTGGTCGCGTGTTCTTTTTAGCGTCTAGTTGAAAGGTGCGCAGCCACATGTAGATAAGCATCTCACCAAATAATATGTCAATACTCTTTTCTGTATAGTTCAACCCAAACATTTTGGGCAAAGAGACCAACAGACACACAGAGTGATTTATACTAGCTGCTGGTCCGGGAAATAATAATACAATTAAAATAATAAAATAGTCCAAAAAAATCCAAAAATAATCCATCAGCAATGCATTCAGCGCTTCGCTGATTCGCCCAAAAACCCAACAATAGCATCAAATGACAAAATGCTGATGAAGGCACCCTCTGTGAAGTGTGGAGTGATGGACAGACTCTATAGAAGGAGCGGTGATGGAGGACGTACCTGGACAGACTGTGTAGAAGGAGCGCATAGGGAAGACTCTGTAGGTGCGGTCACCAGATACACTGTGGTTGGTGAGGCCCGTGGTGCAGCGGTGGATGTTGCCGTGAAGACACCATCAGCATCCTTATGTGAACCCTTTGCTACTGCAGCCTTCAGAGAAGGCCGGAGGAGTGGGAAGAGGGAGGAGCAGTGGAAGCATTAGAATAACACAAAAGTACAGGAGGGACACAGTGGAAGATATGGTCCAGACATGGTCCAGAATGATCCACTTGTGATGACATTCTTTAAAGAGCAGCTGGCAGGCTGGCATCCCCAGTTCATTAATGTTGGGGGAAAAGTATGAAGCAAATCAATGTTAACATTAATTTAGACGTAGAATTGCAGCTGGACTTGTTTTAGTAATGCTGCATGCACGTGCAGGCCAAAACGCTCGCCTGAACGTGATGTAATTCGTGGTCAGACAAGCGCTAGTGCTACAGTGAAGGCTGCCAAGTAGAATCGCCATGTGGCGAGTGTCGATCCTTGAGTCTGACTAAATGCTAATTCATTCATTATTTCCATGGCACACTTGGTCCTCTATGGTTCCCGATACCTGGAAATCGAGCAAGCTCTAGATTGCTAGGAGGGGTTTGTGTTTCTTTGGGGTTCGCGTTTTTGGTCTGGGCGTGCACGTTGGATTACAAAAAGAAGTATCGCTGTAGTTCTAAGTCCGAAAAGAAGAAAATGATGTTGACATCAATTTGCTTCATATACCTTCCCCTCACATTCGTTAACTGGGGATGCCAGCCTGCAGGTTGCTCTTAAATGAATTGACAGCACTGTCTGTAAAGAGACCAGCCCTAAAGACCCACTCCCCCTAAAATCGTGTTTTCCTGTGGTTAATGTCTTTCGGAAGCTTACCCCTGACCACATAGATGAAAGGCTATCAGAAAGGTGCTTCTTGTGTTGCTTAGCTCAGAAAAATGGCAAAAAAGCAACAGTTAGGATGCAAAACCATGGTTGACAAAACAATATGGCCTAATCTACAACCGTATTATTATACGGCAAGCAAACAGGATTTTACCTATTTCCTGGGGTCGCAATGGGCTATTGAAAACCCACCCACCCTCTTCTAGGTTGTAGAGGGGACAGCTGTGTTTTTGGACACATTCTTAACAGGACGTACCTGGACAGACTGTGTAGAAGGAGAGCTGATGGAGGATGTACCTGGTCAGACTGTGTAGAAGGAGAGCTAATGGAGGACTCTGGAGGTGCTGTCAACAGAGACACGGTGGCGGGTGGGTCCCCTGGCCCGGCGGTGGATGTTGCCGTGGAAATACCATCAGCATCCTTCTGTGACACCTTTCCTACTGCAGCCTTCAGAGAAGGCCGGAGGAGTGGGAAGAGGGAGGAGCAGTGGAAGTGTTACAATTACACTAAAGTACAGTAGATGCACAGTGGAAGATATGCTCATTGTTCCAAACTGATCCCCTTGAGTTGTTTATTGGCAGTATTCTGTGTGAAGAGACAAACCTTAACGTCCCTCAGAGACCAAAGGACAGGAAGCGGTTTGGGGGTTGAAGGTGTGGCCTTTGTTTGGTCAACAGTATCCTATAATTATGTATACAAGGGAGAAAAGTAGGGTTTCTTTACAATAGCTTCCAGCATAGACAACGCCTTTCATATAGAAATAGCGGGGGAATAGAATCATTGAACTATGGCAATTGGTAATTCAAATGGGTAATTTAAATAACACTATCTATCAACACATTTTTGCTAATGGAAGTGCAAAATAAATCAAACAGTAGGTCCTATCACACCGTTTACAAAATGTTGCAATGCAATAACAATTGCAATAGATAATAAGAATGTATGCAAACTTGGACTAGGTGATTTTTGGAGAAATGTTTTCGAACCTGTCAACTCACTTTCAATGAAAGAAACCAAAAACAGAATCATGAATCCTAAATGACTGTCACTCACCATTTGGGGTGACTTGTGAGTAGTCGTAGCGCCAGGACGCTCTGGAACTGCAGGAGTTGCAAGACTCAGTGTTGCAGCAACTTGGCGCTGAGCACCACCACGTCTTGTTGTATACTTGGGTCTTTTGCGCGGTGGTTTGGGCGCTAATTCCGCCGCTGTCGCACATCTTTTTTTTTTTGTGAACACACTTTTTGCTGCCATGTCCCTAATAGCAGTTCCTCGCCTTTCCACATCAGTTTTGTGTTTGTAATAACGAGTGAGATGTTGTTTACAGCGGACACACACAGCCGTGAGGTCGTCTTCTGCCGAGACAGGTCCCGTAATGTCTTCCAGTGCTAGAGTGAACAATGGCTTCCCGGTACCGGGGACTAAGTCACAGCGGTCTTTAAGAGAACTGAAGTCGTCTCCACATAGTCGACAGACTCCGCGCATCAACTTTTTGGGTTTAGATTTAATTGATTTGGAATCCATATCTAACCTATCAGGAAAAAAAGGTATCCTCGAATGGCGGCGGCTGCTTAGTATGGTCGGTTAGCATCCGGTCTGTTTCCATTACTTCCTGTGAGCTGTGTGCGTCAGTTAACAGTCCCCGGTGAAACCACGGGGTCAAACACTAAAACAGACGGGAGCACAAAGATGAGAAGAGAGAGAAGAAGAGGAGGAGAACGAAAACAACAATGACAGTGACAATGAGAATAAATATGGAGGGCTTTTTACGAAGAGTTTGACAAAGAAAAATCTGAAAATGAAAACGGAAACGGTTATCACTCCCTCGGAAGTCCCTCCCTCTTTCCCGCCACAAACGAGGTTGCAGGTTACTAACGCCAAGAACACACTCTGCCAGTAGGTGTCAGTATTGTCAGGTTACTGACGCCCAAAACACTCAGCCAGTAAGTGTCAGTATTGTCTTCTTTTAAAGCCAAACTTCCACTCAGACTTCAACTGCTTTATTGACGTGGTAAAAACATGAATGTTTTGGTTTCAGAATATTTCAGTTTACACTATAGTATCATACAATGCCATTTGCTGCTGTCTTTATCAATGTATAGCGTAAGGGATTGTGTTTAGGAAATGGTACAAAGGCAATAATATAATTATACATTGACAGATTAAGTAAACTAAATGAAAAAAAAATATTGTATTCATAACACCCTGTTAATGTAGTTTAACAGCAAAAGGATTTAAGATAATAATGGTATTTTTTTCCTTTAAGCAAACAAGTGATTTAAAGGCCAGTATCTGTTATATTTTAATGAAATCCTTTTTTTTTTTTTTTTTTTTTTTTTTTTGTCTTTCACTGAATATTATTAAATAATGCATAATCCCGAATTTAATTATACATTATTTGTGTCACTTTCTTGGCTATATTTGATCAAATAAATCCTGATAAACAGCTTATGAGATGTTTGGAATAAACCAAGAAAGATAAGTAATGCTGTGAGTGTAAGACTGTGTTTGGTTTCACACTTCTTGTGTGTATAGACATGCTTGTGTGTGTGTGTGTGTGTGTGTGTGTGTGTGTGTGTGTGTGTGTGTGTGTGTGTGTGTGTTATAGTGTG
>OOFG01111310.1:0-11077 GCA_900323295.1 Molva molva
ACATTTTAGTTATTCTCCCTTTTTGAAGGGAATTTTGAAGCACTTGTTTCGAGACAAAATCCCTGACGTTATTTATTTTTATCCTTCCCAGGTACATTCTGCTGATGACTCTCCAGGACAGGAATGAGAAGTTGTTTTATCGTTTGCTGACGTCAGACATTGAGGAGTTTATGCCCATTGTTTACACTCCCACAGTGGGGCTGGCCTGTCAACAGTACGGCCTGGCATTCAGAAGGCCAAGGTAGGACACCCACATATTTACCTTTACAAGTGCTGTGCATATATGTGCTAAGTACTAGTAATCTTCTTTAATTTAATCACAGTTTATTGGGCATCATTATGGTCTTTATTTAAGCTTTCAAATGTTTTGTTAAACTTGGCGAGAAGAAAATTCAAAGCTTTGAAACATTGCTAAAGGCCTCCCCTAACGCAAAAGGCTTTATTTTATTATGCATTTAATTGTTTTATTTTCAAAATTGTATTTATTTTTAGGATTATCACTTTTTTTGTAATGTATTTTTTGACAGAGGGCTTTTTATCACTATACACGACAAAGGTCACATTGCCACCGTGCTCAACTCATGGCCTGAGGAAAACATCAAGGTACCCACACTGTGACGCCCACTTCCCAGTTCCCAGACACACACCACTCTGCTCTTGTGAATTGGTCTTCTGTTACGATCTAGTTCATCAGACCACAAGGCTGATGTCCAGATGCACTGTAGTCATGCAGTGCTTCTGGCTGTGATTAAAGGATAAAAGTGATTTACAAAGGTCAGTGGCCAGTTCTAGAAAGTCACTATTCACGTAAGTCTGATGCAAAGATCCGACTAGATCCAGTACCATTACTTGTGATGCGAAGTTCGATCTTTTTTCGGATTCGGATCTTCGGATCTCGTTCATTCAAATGAAAGAATCTTTTCGAGTCGGATCGTTCATTTGAGCATAGAAATAATGCGTGTCATATACGGTAGTCTAATGCGCTTGTGCATATACTGGGTGATATACGGTAACACAGTGAAGACGTAGGGGACTACGTTAAAAGGAGTTTTTAAGCAGACAAGTAGACAAACAGTACACGATATAGCCAAGTGTGTCTGAGGATCTTCTTTAGTACACACATTTAAACACCACATAGAAAAAGGTTCCCTATAAAGATATGAGCATGCGCAAAACCAAGAACGAAATGAACGATCCACTCGCCAATACGGATCGCACGTACCGGATCATAGAAGTAATGCGCATGTGCAAATCCAAGAATGAATGAACGAAATGAACGATCCACTTGCAGATACGAATCGTACGCACCGGATCGCAGAAAAGATTCATTCTTTTTGAACGAAACGTTCATGAATCACACATCACACAATTTTCTGTTGCAATTTTCTACTTTTCTATTGAGTTTGTATTTTTGTAAGAAAAATGTAATTTTTATGAAATGTTTTTGATATTTTATTAAATTTAGAAAAAATATGTACTCATTAATATTTATATTAATACACACACTTGCATACAATCTGACACTGAAACTCAGATTGTACAACATTCAGATATACATGAGTGTTCCCCCTTCCCCATGTGCTTTTTGGTTGTGTTTCTGTCTACCTGCTCCTCATGTTGTTCATCTCTCCGTCTAGGCCATCGTGGTGACAGACGGTGAGCGTATTCTGGGTCTGGGCGATCTGGGCAGCTACGGCATGGGCATCCCCGTGGGGAAGCTGGCCTTGTACACAGCCTGCGGGGGGGTCAAACCCCAGCAGTGTCTGCCTGTACTCCTGGATGTTGGCACTGACAACCAGGTACAGATGCTCCGTGGGTCCCTGCTCCCTTGCCTGGTTCAAGACCCTGGATCCTTGCCCAAATTTTTTACATTTTCTGTGATTTGGGTCTTGTGTCAGTTTTTTGAGTGGTGCTCTGCGTGAATTTTCACTCAGCCATTCAGCATCTTGTGGGTGGGACTTATAAAATAAGCAGACCGAATCTGTGTCACCATAGCGGGCAACAGAAAACAACACTGTCACAGTGTCTGAAAATGGCTCAGACGGAGGGAACTTCAGACGGAATTATGAAGTGGAATGAAATAAAATAAAAAAATTTGGGATGTAGAGTATATGTTCATATGCCCCAATGGAAAATCATGTTTATGTTGGTTAAAGGTATGCTGACCTTTAACTACAGACACAAGGCAGTCATCTTTATAATATTCTATCAGGTGTGTGTGTGTGTGATACATCTAAGAGAATAAACTAAGGTAGAATCAAATAACGTACTTGCATGATCAACAGAAATGTGGGTAAAGTAGCCAATGTTTTCGTGTGCAAGACCAACGGTAACACAAATATAAGTAATCATTTAAAAGTGAGTCTACGGTTGGAGAGAGATTAGAAGAGCAGGCTGAGTTGGGTGAGGTTAGGGTGGCTGCCAAGTTGGGGAATATCATGTAAATGAGATTTACATTTTTTGTATTTGTTCAATCAGGCACTACGTGATGACCCCTTGTACATCGGACTGAAGCACAAGAGGGTTAGAGGCAAAGAATACGATGACCTCATTGATGAGTTCATGCAGGCCGTGACAGACAAGTGAGTAAAGGAGCATGAGTGGACTAATAATTGGTCTTAGTGGTGTCCTGCTTACTGACTAGGAAACCCTGTCGTCTCACAGGTACGGCATGAACTGTCTCATTCAGTTTGAGGACTTTGCCAACAGCAACGCTTTCCGCATCCTCAACAAATACCGGAACCATTACTGTACCTTTAATGACGACATCCAAGGTGACATCCACAGCATCCACAGTGGTTTTTTAAAGCCTGTGATGAACATTTTTGCAGTTTGTCTGAGAAAACAGATAACAAAGCTCCAGTTATTAACTGATTCTTTGGTTGATGATTCATTAGATTTTACATTTATCAGCACATTTATTTTTCTTTTTCTTCTACTTTTAGGCACTGCATCAGTAGCCGTTGCTGGGGTCTTGGCTGCTTTGAAAATCACCAAAAACACACTTGCAGACCACAAATTTGTATTCCAAGGGGCAGGAGAGGTAAACTATGAATTACTCTACTATTACAATTGTATTCCTCTGTAACTTTCAGTTAATTGTTCTTTAAGCTTGTGTTTCCACATCACGGATTTAAAAAAAATCAGTTCAGTTGAGTTTCTTACTGGGGCCGTCACGCTTGCTATCTTGTAATATAAGAGTACTGTTTCAAACAATAGTGGAAAGGTTGGACCATTGATGTCACTGGTCTTGGATATGCGTTCTCCATTGGTCAGGTTTGGAAAAATGGAGCCAATGTTCCAACTTCTCCACAAATGTTTTGTGGAAAGGGAGTTTATGTGGCAGGATGTGTTTTTTCTCTCACAAATTGCAGATGAAGCAGTACTGTCTTGTATTAGAAAATAGCTGAGTGTGACGGTTCCCCTTTAGCATTGAGAAATCAAGGTTTAAAAACTGTCCTTCTCTTTCCCAGGCAGCTCTGGGTATCGCCAACCTGCTGCTGATGGCGATGGCCAAAGAGGGTGTGACAAGAGAAGAGGCCGCCAAGAGGATCTGGATGGTTGATTCCAAAGGTCTTATCGTGAAGGTAATGCCCTCTTTCTAAAAAGCTTTTTGAAATGATCTTGAATCAAATATATGTTTATGAAGCCAGTTGACTCGTTGCAGGGGAGAGGCAATCTGAACCACGAGAAGATGGAGTTTGCTCACGATCATCCTCATATTAAGACCCTGGAGGAGGTGGTGCACACGATCAAACCTACCGCCATCATTGGTGAGCCCGACCCCATGTTTTATCTATCAGCCAGTGGTTCAACCCTTTGAGTGGAAATGGGCCGATGCACACCGCACACATAAGTGTTCTTAATCCACATCAGTATCAATTCTGATGTCATCTATGGTGACTTACTCCACATCGGTATCAATTCAGAAGTAACCTAGATTAACTTCCCAAATGGGTACCCAACTGCTAACATGTAACAACATGTTGGAAAGGGATTGGTAAACAACAAAAAAGCAATGACCTTTCCCCTCCAGCATTAATTTATTCAAAACTTCACTTCACGTTACTTGCCATTAGTGTATATATAGCTAATCAAAGTTCCAGTTTACAAATGCTATTGAAATGCAATCCCAATACCCCTGTGACGAATTTTCCTCTAAAAGAATGGGTTTCAAACCTTACAAACTGCTAGCTGACCTGGATGTCTTCAAGTTCCTCCTGACGCGTGTGTGCTGTACTGCGGCCATGTTGTTCTACAGGAGTTGCTGCCATTGCTGGAGCTTTTACCGAGAGCATCATCAAAGCCATGGCCACCTTCAACGAGCGGCCAATCATCTTTGCCCTGAGCAACCCAACCAGCAAGGCAGAGTGCACGGCAGAGCAGTGCTACCAGCTCACAGAGGTAGTAACGCGCCGTCTTGTTCCTCAGCTTCACTCTAACATGGTACACATTTGACTAATTCCAAGAGTCCAAGATGTTTGAATTGTATAATTTGTCTTTTATTTCTAGAACTCGTTCTCATTTACCTTAGTGCTTCGTTAAAGGTGTAGTGGCACTTTGCCCACATTTTTCTTGCATCCCGTTTGCCGATGGTTGTGTGTGCTGTGATGGAAATTCTTCGAACTGTATTGACAACGCAACTCAGAATAAACTTAAAGAGTTTATTGTAATAAAGGGTAAAAATAGTACGCAACACGACAAGCATACAAAGGTCGAAGCGCTGCAGTGTGCCCCTAACAATGGGCACACTCCAGTGTTATAGCAGGAAAACTTCCTTGAGGGTACAGCTGCAGATAGGGATGCCACTACCCGCTTCTGCCATCACAGGGAAGGCCTCCCAGGTATTGCTGCGTCTGAGTCAGCCGAGGCTGCGTCTGAGTCAGCCGAGGCTGTCTCAGTTCCCCCCCAAGGGAACTTAATGTCTTGCAAACAACATGTCTTATGGAAATTCTCATTACAGTGTGCATACTGTGATGATACATTCTAGCTTCATTCAATGAAAGGGTAGAGTGATATTGTTTTATGTCTGTGCTGACGGTCGGTTCCTCTGTCAGGGCCGGGGTATCTTCGCCAGCGGCAGCCCGTTTGACAAGGTGACACTGGCCGACGGGCGCACCTTCTACCCGGGTCAGGGTAACAACGCCTACGTCTTCCCGGGCGTGGCTCTGGGGGTCATCGCCGCCCGCGTGCGCCACATATCAGATGACATCTTCCTGACCACCGCAGAGGTGATATTTTCTATTATTTTTCGTATGGTTTCCACACGCAATCATAACAGTATGTATGAAGAATTTGAGTATGAAAAATAATATAATATCTACAAACTGCAACATCAAAACACCAAAATGTAGAAGTTTATTTTTGGTTAAATAGAACATACTCCCAGTCATGGAGGTCTCCTACAAGTACTCAGTCTAAACTAAGCTTGTTGTGCTTTACCATTCCCACGCTGAGCTTCTGCTTTCTACTTATGCATCTTCCACTGATTTCTTCTGTTTCTGTGATTCTCTTGTCTCTTGTCTCTCAGTCGATTGCTGAAATGGTAACGGAGGAAAACTTGGCAGAGGGAAGACTCTATCCCCCTCTCAGCAACATCAGAGAGGTGTCCTTCAAGATCGCAGTCAAGGTAAAACAAATGCTCCCGTGACCCCCCCAGTGTTCCTATCGATTCCGTTCAATCAGGAAATATCAGACGGCTCTTTTTCTTTCTCATTTATTTCCTCCTGCTTCTTCCTCGCGCTCCTTCCTCGCGCTCGGTGTACCAGGTGGTGAACTACGCGTACAAACACAACATCGCCTCAATCTACCCCGAGCCCAAGGACAAGGAGGCCTTCGTGTTGTCTCACATCTACAGCCCCGACTACGACTCCTTCACCCTGGACTCCTACAGCTGGCCCCAGGAGGCCATGAACGTGCAAGACGTGTGAGGGAGACCCCCGGCTCCCTTACACCACCGCCACCGCCCAGGCCGACTCAGATGGGCTTCACAGGCAGCGATATCCACATAGCTACATGCAATCTATAGCTGTGTGGGCCCATCTCTCGTTTAACGAAATAACGCACAGGTTAGGAACCCCAACTATCTACAGCATGTATTCTGGATGCTGAGTTCCTCTAGAGGCCTGCCATCTTCCTTGTTTTTGTGTTGTCCAACTTGGTATTTTGATATTAAGTATAGAAGTTGCTTTTCTTTATTTTAGCTGAATATAATTTAGGATTAGCGGCGGTGCAATGCTTTGTTCCTGTACCGGGAAATATCAACTGCTGCTGTATAAGCATGTCCTGCCAAAACGTACTATAACGACACTCCTTCTACTGAAAAGGTTTGTGCTTCTGAAGGTTCAACTATATACGGTTGGATGTTTTGCAATGCGTACATAGTTATGGCCCAACGCACAAATGCTCGTAGTGCCTGCGTCTACTCTCCCCTCAGGACTGAAATATCTCGTATTTTGTTGATTTAATGGCGCTGTGATGTCACCTATGCGTATTCGTTTCCTTTTAACACTCCTTTCAAGACAACACAAACACATTGCCTATATATAAGACAGTTTACCGTTTAGCTTTTATTTAGTTCCAATGCTGCCCGAGTTGTAACTCCAGACCCCATATTGAACAGCTCTAACGTCCTAGGTCCTACCTGATTGGGTCTAGGTCCTAAGTGCTAGGCGCTTGATGTCCTTACCCCTACTTGTTCCACTGTTTGGGATGTTGTCATGTTTTTATAGTCCAAATGATAGTACTTTTTTATAGGTTCATTTTGTACCGAGCTTTCTGTGTTTTTTCCAACATTACTGAAGTGAACCGTGGCTTTCCGTCTTCACCGATGAGATACCGGGATTCTGTGCTCAGCACTCACACACCGTGGGAAGGTCTTGTTTCTAGTCTAATAAGGAAATGTTGTGAAAGGATGGAATGTAATGGAAAAAATACAATAAATATTGGTAACAGAACTGAGTGGTCATCCTGAGGTGGTCATCCTATGAGGCTGTTGTATTGACGCTATATTGCGTCAGATCAAAAGGCATTATATCTCGTGCTAACAGACCTCCAGAGCGGGGACATCATTTTATTGAATACAATTGGGGGACACATTTCAGGAACGTTATATAAAAAAAAAAAGGATTTGGGCCCCATGAGATTTTTATTTTCTTCTAGGGAATATGATAGAGGTTACATGAGGGGGATATAGCTATTATTTGTCCTGTCACCTTCCACGCTTATCTCAATCGTTTCATTTTATTGTCTGTTGCCAGTACCTTTTTTTTATACCCAGATAAAACATATTTCTAATATTTGTGATGGGACCAAAAATGGGGTTGCCGCCAAATGTGCATTTTTATGAAACACGCATACAGGGTTTTCTGCAACCTCCATATGCCGGGTCCAGGTACTCATTTCCATGGCAACCTCCTCCAGCCTGTCCTCCTCGAGGATTGCTAAGGTGTCCCAGGCCAACTGGGGACATCTAATCCCTGAGTCTAGACACGACTGGAACCCAAGGGGGCAATCCGGGTATCCAAGTAGCTACCTACTAGTACCAGGACTGGAACTTGTGCTGTGCTGCACAACCACACATAAAACCAAACCAAAAGGACCCAAAACCTTAAGGGACAAAACTAAAAAATCAAACCAAAATCAACCAACCTGGGCGGAGAGAGAGGGACAGACTCGCTCAGCCCCACCCACTGGCTCCCCATACCAGAGAGGAAAACACAGGGGAACCAGCAGACGAAACACCATGCAAGGGAAGTTCCTATCACAGCATCCAAACTGTATAGAGGAGACGGATTCAGGGATGTGTTTTCACATTCTCACAGAAAAGTCCAAACATAAAACTAATTCAATTCAATTTTATTTTATTTGTATAGCCCTTAATCACAGGTACAGTCTCAAAGGGCTTAACAGGCCATATATTTATGACACCCCCCTAACCCTAGCTCCCCAGGGGGCAAGAAAAATCTTGAGAAGGAACGCAGAGTGGGGGATCCCTCCTTCCAGGGATGGTCAGGAGTGCAATGAGTGCCATAATTGACATACATACAGGCAAAACATTTGAAATCATTTAGTTCATAAAAGTAATCTAAAAGTCTATGGTGATGGGGTGCTGGCCGGTTAACCGTAAGGGGAGTCCAGGCATCCAGTCGTAGTCACTGCGACATGCCAGGCATCCAGTCGCAGTCACCGCAACACGCTAAATCAGACGGAATAATGAATTAGAAGGGGGGAACTGCACACAAAAGATGTAGACAACTGCTAATTTAGTGACTACACAAACACGCATTGATACAATCAGAAACATTCACATAGTCAGACACAGACACTGACACACTTCATCCACGCATTCAGCATCAGTCCCGACATCAGCAGCTGTTTTGGCCCCCCTAGGTACCATACGAAAGACTGTAGAGGTAGGTTTTCAGCTTTGCTTTGAATATCTCGGCAGTCAGCTTCCCTGATTACAGGTGGCAGACTATTCCATAGATAGGGCGCTCGATAGGAGAACGCTCTCTGTCCTGCTGATTTCTTTTTAACCTTTGGTAGAGAAAGAAGACCGGAGGGGCCGAGAAGGACTATAAGGAATGATAAGGTCCTTCAGGTAGGATGGTGCTAATCCATGCAAGGCATTATAAGTAAGCAGTAGCACCTTAAAGTCCGATCTGGCAGTTATTGGTAGCCAGTGTAGAGAGGCGAGAATAGGAGTAATATGATCAAATTTTCTCGTTCTAGTCAGTAATCTAGTTGCAGTGTTCTGTACAAGCTGAAGGCTTCTCGTGGTTGAGTTAGGTAAACCAGAGAACAGTGTATTACAATAATCCAGTCTTGATGATATAAATGCATGAATGAGCGTCTGTATCTGCTGAGGATAACATTGGTCTGATTTTAGCAATATTTCTCAGGTGAAAGAATGCAATTCTAGTTATACTTTTAAAACGTTGGTCAAAACAAAGCAAAGGTTCAAACAAGACAAGATTAAAGGAAATTCAAAACCAGTGTACTGGGATTGAGTGATACACATCTGTCCTTTGTTGTGGACACAGTCTTATTTACTTTATAAACCCACTGTTGTATACATTGAGTTTGACGGAACTTCTTTCTCAAATGACCCCAACATACAGTGATGATGGTTAAAGTCAACAGTGCAGATTAACTGTATGGTAAATGACAGCTTCCTTGAAACCAACAGCAAAACAGTTCTTGGTAGTAATACCCAGAAGGGGTGTACTTGACCGGCTCTGGTTTGATGCTGCTGTTTTCTAACTCATCTGGGATATGAGTATGACACAAATGTCACAAGATGAAGTACATACAAGTGGGCACCATCACCACATAAGCAACCTCCTCCATAAACTGTAGCAATGATTGTGTACCTATCTTCTTAGGAAGTACGTTGATCCGATCAGGTCCTGATGCATGGATGACAACTTTGATATTTACACTGCTGCGAGTAATAAAACAAACAAGGATAAAACACATTTCCAAAGTTATAAATGACATGAACGAGAAAAGCATTGTACAGCGCCAGACCTCTGAAAGAGCAGCACTTCTTTGTTAGTGATGAGGTGCTTCTGGTAGTCTCCCTTGGCGTGGTTTATCCTGGTGTCACAGCTCAGCAGCTTGGGCTTCAAGCAGTACCAGGGCTCCCCGGTGTGGAGGTCCGTGTAGTTACACAGCGGCTTCTGCGGCTGATTGGGCGGCAGGCATATGTTGCATATGGTGGTTTCGGACAGATTGCCCGAGCGGAACAGACTCTGGAAGAAGACCCGATCAGGCCGCTGCTCCCGGAGCCGCTGCAGCACGGCCACCGCCTCCCTGGAGTGCACCATGGTGATCTCCACCTGGGCCGCGCCCCCCCACAGCAGGGGAAACAGTAGGAGCCGTTGAGGTTATCCACCACCCTACCCGCAACCCCGGCCCCCAGCTTCGGAGAGTGCAGCCGGGCCACCAGGAAGTCCCCGCCGTAGCGCTTGGGAAGGCCCTGGAAGTCGTGTATCTGGACCAGGGCCTCCAGCTGGTCCCCCACGCGCCACTCCCTCCGGGCCTTTGAGGGCAGGAGGGTGAACAGGCTGTGCCCGGGGTCGCTGGTCTGGTGCAGGGGCACAGGGGCGGGGGACTTGGGCCAGGCGATGGAGTTGAGCAGGTAGCAATCCTCCAGGGCTTCGTCGGGGGTGGGCTCCAGGCCCAGGTGGCTGCAGAAGGGAGGGGCCCCTTCTGGGAGAAAGCCGTCTGGCTGCTGTTCTGTGGCTGAAAAAGCGTTGACGCTGTGTGGCAGCTCAGGTTCTGAGGAGGACGAGAAGAGAGGTCCAGTTTAAAGTGAAGCTGACTAAAGCAGAATTTAAAGTCGCCGTTTTGCCTTCATGTTGCTGTGGACGGGCAGTTCAGTACTCTGTTTGCAGAGCATCAAACTTTCAGAGGTGTGGACACGCGACAAATAGGTGCACCAGCCGTGCTTGAGCGCCGGGATTATATAATTTTTGTTGGTGCTTGATCGCACAGTACACACACGCCAGAAAAAGTATACATACTGATCATCCCCTGGCCTCTAGTTGGATCGCATCATTTCTCACCTTTCCACAGTGACAGCCAGAGTTTGGTGAGGTTTATGGTGCATACTGGTTGCCGTGCATCACCGAGGTGGGTGCTACACACTGGTGAGGAGGTGTGATACCCCCCAAAAACTCACGATGCAAAGCGCTTTGAGTGCCTTCAAAAGTGCTATATAAAAAAAAGACGTACTATTAGGAAGATGAGACCAGAGAGTACGAGGAGAATGAAGATGGGGGCATATGTGTACAGATGTCGACACATGATGACCCCCTTCGGTCTCCCATGGTTGGCTACCGCTTCATATTCTGCTGTCAACATTGTGGTAGAAGTAGTAGTGGGGTTTGTCATCACTTAAACAATAGAGAGGAGATACGGATTAAAAACATAACTTTCATAGATTATGTTGTAGAGTGGGATACTTTCATCTGACCACTAGGGGGCAGTAGTGCCAGGGCTGTGTACAGTAACCTACCGCTCTCTAGCCTGAGGAGTAGGCAGTTATATGTATGGTCGTTATGTAGGAGAG
>OOFG01111317.1:0-13329 GCA_900323295.1 Molva molva
CAATGGATTCATGTGTAACATCATTTATGGTTTCACTCATGGCTCTAAAGATCCTGAGAGTAGAAACGTGAGCTCAGGTGCTTCTAGAATGAGTGGAGGCATGTATTCCTTATAGTAAGTAGAGCTGGTAGTTCCAGGACAGACGCCAGCCTGGCCCGTTCGGCAGCTCGCAGAGTTCAGCCGTGCTTA
Source organism: Molva molva (assembly GCA_900323295.1). Taxonomy (NCBI): domain Eukaryota; kingdom Metazoa; phylum Chordata; class Actinopteri; order Gadiformes; family Lotidae; genus Molva; species Molva molva. The sequence continues at coordinate 190 of OOFG01111317.1, forward strand.
AATCTGAAGAACAGAGTCAGAGAGCTCTTATTAGTCAGAAAGTATGGGAGAAATTGACTATGAAATTTAAAGGAAATATATAATTATTATCTTGCCTACATGCTATATCAGACCTGGGCATCATGGTTCTTAATAATAAATTTAATTAATTCATTTATAAAACGTTTATTGTAAAAACTGCTTGTAGGCTGTTAAATATCCGAAAACACGTGAGAAGGGCTTTTATTGTGAAAACTGCTGGTGCACGCGTGATCGCGATGAGGAGCATGTGGTTGCTTAGCAAGTGTCATTCAACTTGAATGAACGCAGCTTCAAAGCATAATAAATTGGAGCAGGTAGCTAGCAAAAATGAGCTGTAAAAAGAGAAAGATGAACACAGAGTGTCGGATGTTCAATAAAATATGGACTTCAAAGTATTTTTTCACAGAAATCGCCGGTAAAGCTGTGTGTTTAGTCTGTAATGAACGTATAGTTGTATGTAAGGATTTCAACCTCAACCGTCACTTTCAGACAAAACACGGAAAAATACAAAAACCTGTCGGAAGAGGAAAAGGTGAGGACATCCGAAGCATTGCTAGATAAACTGCAAAATCAGCAAGGACTTTTCACAAAGCTTCATACCAAGAAGGAAGGAATTGTCAAAACCAGTTATGTGCTAGCTCACACAATTGCCAAAAACAGCCAGCCATTCTCGGACGGGGAATTTATCAGAGTGTTTGGTGGACTCGGTGGAAATACTGTGCCCAGAAAAAAAGGACACATTTGAGCAGCTTTCCCCCCCAAGATGAACGGTCACCAGGCGTGTGGAGGACATCGCTGGAAATGTGGAGTTGCACTTACCCACTTCTGTTTGGCCCTCGACGAGAGCTGTGATGTCCGCGACACAGCCCAGCTACTGATCTTCATGAGAGGGATAACGAAAGACTTTGTTATTACTGAAGAACTGGCCTCAATGCAGTCAATAAAAGGGACTACGACAGGCGGCGATTAATTGGAGAGGTAACTGCATGCATGGAAAAGTTGGGGCTGAAGTGGGAAAACTTAGTGGGTGTTACAACCGATGGTTGTCCTAATTTGACGGGGAAAAATGTAGGTCTGTTGAAGAGGATGCAGGATAAAGTGACTGAAATCAACCAAGAGCAGAAACTGGTACTTTTACATTGCATTATTCACCAGGAGGTGCTATGTAAGTCAGTCCTGAAAATTAACCATGTGGTTGATATTGTCACTAAAATAGTCAACTTTATTAGAGCAAGAGCTTTAAATCACAGGCAGTTTATTGCACTGTTAGAGGAGCATGAGAGTGAACATACTGACTTGGGCTACCACACAGCTATCCGGTGGCTCAGCTTGGGCAAGGTGCTGAAAAGAGTGTGGGACCTTGAAACGGAGATTAAGGACTTTTGTCAGAAGAAAGGAAAGGACGTCCCTAAACTAACCAATGCGGACTGGCTTGCTGATTTGGCCTTTTTCTGTTGTGACTGCTCTCATGAATGAACTGAATACAAAATTACAAGGCAAGGGCCTCTTTGTACATGAGATGTACAGCCTAGTTAAGGCCTTCATGCAGAAGCTGCTGCTTTTATCTCACCAAATGGAGAGCAACACACTCAACCACCTTCCGACACTGAAAGAGAGGTCTCTATCAGCTGATCACTGCAAGATATATAAATCCATGTTGCAGGCCTTGCATGGTGAGTTTGCAAGGCGTTTTGAAGATTTCAAAGCAGTGGAAAGTGACATGCTCCTGATCTCCTATCCTTTCACTTGTTATGTGGACAAAGCTCCCAGTCATGTCCAACTGGAACTCATTGATCTGCAGTCTGATGTCCTGCTTGCAAACCACTTCAATTCAGTGCACTTGTTCAAGCCCATCAGAGACTTAGCTCCTCCCACTGAGTACTTTTTTTATGTGTGGGTTGCAATGGCTACATTATCAAATGTGGATGCACTTCAATACACCGGTTCAAGTTCAGTGCACTTGGTACAGATACAGATAGGTTTAAAAATATATATATAGTTATTTGTAAACCAAACTGTACAATCTGTTATTCTGTTATACCCATGGTGAATTAAATACAATTATTTTATTCACATTAATTTGTAGTGACTTTTAATTACAAATAAGAGTTACAGCAATATATTTTCTATAATCCAATCTAATGGTTAAGACATGACAGAATTTCCTCGGCCCTCAAAGGCATTCAGAATTTCTTATGTGGCCCCCAATGAAAAATGATTGCCCACCCCTGTGCTATATGAATCAAATAAGTGTGGAAAAAGCATAGACTCAGCAAGGGACCACATTCCGAGGGAAATCCAGGTGGCGCTAACTACACCTCCTGATAGCTCTCTGAGATGGACGTTCTCAAGACAGCCGGTTCCAAGTTGACGTTTGACCCCTAAAGTGGTGACCACTCGGACCATAGGGTTATCTCAGCCAGACAGGGATGTATGGAGAGGGCTTCAGAGTCACCATAAAGAGGAAAGGAGCCCTTTCATTTATTATGTTTTATGTTTTAATGGGGAACTGAGGTGGGGGAAAGAGAGTATCCAATGTCCAGGCCCGAGGCATAGGATGCTGGTCAGTGCATGTAGGAGGAATTCACACATTTTGGGTATATAACCTGAAGCCTGATTCCAGATCAGGAGTTCTTTGCAAACCAACTCAGGTTTTGTCATTACTTCTGTGCAAGTGATAATAAAGTATTTACCTTTCAAACTTCAGCTTTCTCTACCTCTCTTATTTTGTTAAAGTGTTAAAGTAAAGTGTTTATCTACAACACTATTGAGCGCCCTATCTATGGAACAGTCTGCCACCTGTAATCAGGGAAGCTGACTCTGCCAATATATTCAAAGCAAAGCTGAAAACCGACCTCTTCAGTCTTTCGTTTGGCACCTAGGGGCGCCAAACCAGCTACTGATGCTGTTACCGGGACTGATGCTGAACGCGTGGGTGAGTGTCAGCGTCTGTGTGACTACGTGAATGTTTCTGATTATATCGATGCGTGTTTGTGTAGTCACTAAATCAGCAGTTGTCTACATGTTTTGTGTGCACCTTCCCCCTTCTAATTCATTATTCCATGTCTTTTAGCGTGTTGCGGTGACTACGACTGGATGCCTGGACTCCCCTTACGGTTAACCGGCCAGCACCCCATCACCATAGACACTATTTATATTTACTTTCATTAACTGAATCATTTAAAATGTTTTGCTTGTATGTATGTCATTCATGGCACCCATTGCACTCCTAACCATCCCTGGAAGGAGGGATCCCCACTCTGCGTTCCTTCTCAAGTTCTATTTCATGTAGGAGGGATCCCCACTCTGCGTTCCTTCTCAAGTTCTATTTCATGTAGGAGGGATCCCCACTCTGCGTTCCTTCTCAAGTTCTATTTCATGTAGGAGGGATCCCCACTCTGCGTTCCTTCTCAAGTTCTATTTCATGTAGGAGGGATCCCCACTCTGCGTTCCTTCTCAAGTTCTATTTCATGTAGGAGGGATCCCCACTCTGCGTTCCTTCTCAAGTTCTATTTCATGTAGGAGGGATCCCCACTCTGCGTTCCTTCTCAAGTTCTATTTCATGTAGGAGGGATCCCCACTCTGCGTTCCTTCTCAAGTTCTATTTCATGTAGGAGGGATCCCCACTCTGCGTTCCTTCTCAAGTTCTATTTCATGTAGGAGTAGCCGTCTAGGCTTCGCCTTATGGGGTTGTCCTGTCCTCCCTGAAGGCTCCGGTGAAGGCGTTCACTGACTTCACCGGGGTGGAGGGGTGGGCCGCCACTCAGGCGAGGGGGATACCTCGCCTGGAGCCCCCCCTGGCAGCGCTCCTCTGTCCGGGCGCCGGATGGCGTCCGAACGAGAAGCCGCTACCCCCTGATCGCCTTCAGAAGCAGCTCGCCGCCCTGTGGGACAGATCTTTCGTCTGTGCCTCACAGAGTGCGGCGGCTGTGAATAACATCGCCCTGCTCTCTTCTGCCCTGTCGGCCATGACAGTTAGCAGAGAGTCGTTCGGGCAGGACGAAGTGGAGAAGGTCGCCAGATTCTCCGGCGCCATCCTCCAGCTGTGCCAGCCGGTGGCGGTTATGGCTGGACGTCAGATGGCGTGGGCGACTATGGGCCATCGTGCCATGTGGCTCTCCCACACGTCTGTTCCCGACCGCGACAGAGCGGGCCTGATCCAGGGCCCGCTAGCCACGGATGGGCTCTTTGGGTCTCGTTTGGCGGAGGTGCTCGAGAATCGGGCGATTCTCACGGGCCCTTAGACCCAATCCTGTGTTCCTCCCCAAGAACATCAACAGTTCTTTTCGGTCGAGTGATATTGTGCTTAAGGCTTTTCACCCCCCGCCTCATTCTAGTGAGGCAGAGGTGGAGTTGCATCTCCTGTGCCCGTTGCGGGCACTGGCTATTTACGTGAAATGCTCGGCCGCATTCCGTTCCACACAACAGTTGTTTGTGTGTTATAGCGACGCTGCAAGGGGCTGCGCTCTCTCTAAGCAGCGGCTTTCTCGCTGGATATGTGAGGGTGTTTGCTTAGCCAACACTCGGCAGGGCTTAGCGCCACCGCTGGGTGTTAGAGCTCACTCTACACGTGGTGTGGCCACTTCGACGGCTCTACTCAGGGGCGTTTCGGTGGAGGACATCTGTGCGGCTGCGTCATGGTCTTCCCCCGGCCCCTTTGTTCATTTCTACATGTTAGACACGTCCAGGGGCTCACTCGGCCACTCTTAGATATAGGCTTGTCTCTCGGAGCTGTTACAATTCGTAACGTTGCTCTTCGCTTAAGCCTGAGACACTGAGATTAGGAGTGACCGGTTATTCTTGCTCTGGTTGCGGTTCGTAACCGGCGTTGCTAATATCCTGTCCTCTAATCATTGGAAAGAATAGCGTGGAGGACGAACGCTGCTGTGCGCTGCGTTATATACACGGTGCCGTGGGGAATGTGGGCGGTGCCCACGTTGATTGGTGCATTGCTGAAAGTTTCAGTGCACGTGAATGCGTGCATGGGACAAGCCCATAAGGCGAAGCCTAGACGGTTTTGCCTACAATCATATAACTAGAGTTATAATAACATAACTATCGCTCTCTTCAACCCTGAACATTGATTTTGTTGGTTATTGAAGCCTGAAATCATTTTCGCAAGTATGTTTAAGAGACACAAAAAGGTGGCCCCCATCCCGGCTGCGGATTTCCATAAGTTAGTGGAGAAGTGGGCACAGGAGGATAAGAAGGCACAGGAGAAGAAGGCTCAGGAGGAGAAGGCTCAGGAGGAGAAGGCTCAGGAGAAGGAGGAGGAGAAGGCACAAGAGAAGAAGGCACAGGAGGAGAAGAAGGCGAAGAAGAAGAAGGCACAGGAGAAGAAAGCAAAGGAGGAGAAGAAGGCACAGGAAGAGAAGGAGAAGAAGGCACAGGATGTGGAGAAGGAGGCGAAGGCAAAGGAGGAGAAGAAGGCACAGGAGAAGACGCACAGGAGGAGAAGAAGAAGGCTGAGTAGAAGAAGGCACAGGAGGAGAAAGCTGTGCCTTCTCCTTCTTCATCTCCAAGTGCCATCATCTCCTCAGTAGAGATGACGTCACTTAATCTTGAGCAGAGCTCAAAATTAAGTGACGTTTTATTCACTTGATTTTAATAAGTGACTCCTCAAGACCCCTACGTGACATCATCTCCTCAGTGGAGTCTGCCCAAGACTCCTCAGTGATGTCATCTCCTCAATGGGGTCTCTGCTTAAGTGATGTCATCTTCTCAGTAGAGTCTCTCCTAAAGACTTTTAATTGACGTCCTCTCCTCAGTCTAGTCTCTCCTCAAGACTCTAAGTGATGTCATCTTTTCAGTAGAGTCTCTACTCAAGACTCCTAATTTATGTCACTCCACAGTGGAGTCTGCTCAAGACTCCTAAGTGACATCATCTCCTCAGTGGAGTCCCTGCTCAAAATAAAGTGATGGTATCTCAGTGGAGTCTCTCCTCGAGACTAAGTGATGTCCTCTCCTCAGTGGAGTCTCTGCTCAAGACTCCAAGTGACGTCATCTCCTCAGTAGAGTCTCTGCTCAAGATTAAGTGATGTCATCTCAGTGGAGTCTCTGCTCCAGACTCCTAAGTGACGTCATCTCCTCAGTAGAGTCTCTGCTCAAGACTCCTCGTGAGGTCATCTCCTCAGTGGAGTTTGCCCAAGACTCTAAGCGACATCATCTCCTCAGTGGAGTCTCTGCTCCAGACTCCCCAGTGACATCATCTCCTCAGTAGAGTCTCTGCTCCAGACTCCTCAGTGACATCATCTCCTCAGTAGAGTCCCTGCTCAAGATTACGTGACGTCATCACCACACTGGAGTCTCTGCTCCAGACTCCTAAGTGACATAATTTCCTCAGTAGAGGCTCTGCTCAAGATTAAGTGACGTTAGTCTCTACTCAAGACTTCTAATTGACGTCATCTCCTCAGTGGAGTCTCTGCTCAAGATTAAGTGAAGTCATCTCAGTGGAGTCTCTCCTCAAGACTCCTAAATGACATCATCTCTTCAGTGGAGTCTCTGCTCAAGACTGTGATCTCCTCAGTGATGTTGGTTTCATGTTTTGGTTGTGAAGGTAAAATACCTAGTCAATAAAGGTGAACGTCATAACACAAAGAACGTCTTGTCGTTTTTATATGCACATCTTAACATAGTGACATGGAATACAAATGGCTCATTCTCAAGCAAACAAACTGGATGGCAAAACGTTTCAATAAAAATGTTAATATGACAGTTTTTAAACTGTACAAGTATGAAATGGGTTGACTGATTTGTTTAGAAGGAATTATTAACAGCAAAAAACTTGACATGTAACATATGTGCATCTAAGACCAGCAGTTAGTCATAGAATACATAACTTGCTTGCAGGGTTTGCACAAGAGAAAACATATAAGCGTGAGACTTTAACCAGGTGTGTACTAAACTGCAAAAGTTAACTATTGTTATGTTAATGAAAGACCTATGCCTGGTTGATATAAATGGCTGTGCTAATGCTGCAAAGAGTAAACCTTCTAATAGACATAGAACACATCCAAGGACTGGCTGGTTCCTCACCTCCATGCAGAGAATGTTGTAGTCAAAGCATAGGAGACTTGACATTAACAGACCATGCAATACTGGAATGGCAGTTTGAACTGCAAGAAGAAATTATTAGGAGAAACAGGCCGTTTCAAAAAGCTGTACCCCATAAGGTGACCCGCATCAGCCACTCTCTTCTCACACAGGCAGGTTGGCTTTTGGTTGGGTGCCTTTTGGTTTTGTACTTTAGTTGTGCTTGTGCCTTTTGGGTTAAGTCTTATGTTAAGCTCTATGTTGTGTTTACACCCTACAACCTCCCCACAGTAATACACCTCACACACTGATAATACAGATGACATTTTATATTCTTGTATTATTCCCATCTTATTTCTAATAAATATCTTGCTTTATCCTGTAATCATGTGTGCACTCTCTGAACTGACTTGGTTGCGCTCACTGAGCCTGATCGTAACAGTATTAAAGAGAATAGCACCATCTACTGGGGACTTAATATTAATATACATATCTTACAATTTGTGTTCAATACACATGACTGGGAAGACTAAATTAATATTTAGCTATCATCAGACCCTCTCGCACATCCCTGCCCTCCTCCTCTACACCGTGTGACAGTGACAGGTGCATCCCACTCATTGAGTATGCCTCTACATGACTCTCACAAAGGTAATGCAGAGATCAGCAAGTCACCAAAAGATTTAATCAGTTTGATATCACGGTCATTTATTTTTATGAGGCAACGCCATCTTCCCTTCAGTCTAAGAAAGCCTTTTCAACCACAACCCGTGCTCTGCACATTTTCTTGTTGTAGATCTGCTGTTAGCCGTCCAGTGTTAGAGAATGGTTGCAAGAGCCAGTTGTGCAAAGGATGGGCAGAGTATCCTAGGATGTAGTAGCCAACATTCACCCAATGTTCCTGGTGTAAGCTGGAAAGTCGTTGCCTGTATATTTTCTTCGACAACCGTTCACCCGATGGACAAGTTGTTTGTATGAGCGGTTCTCGAGAAAGCAGCAAGCATCAAAACAGGTAGCCTATCAATCGGCACGTTCCGTTTTGAACAGGCACTGCATCTTTCATATATTTTAATGTATAAACGTGTCTGAAAGTATAATGGTGTATGGGGAAAATCCTTCACACATCCGGTTTACAAAAATAGTAACTATAACAAAATAATGACTAACATCGTTTCCAGTGTATGTGACTAACATGCACCAGGCAGCAGAAGAAGCCCACACGATGGCGCCTTGAGGCACGGATAACAATCCTGAGACTTTAACAGGGTCGTTAGAATAGTCAATGAATGAGATGCATCCTTTGTTTTGGAAACGCAGCACAAGGGTCATCCTCATCGAATGACCCTTGACCGCACGATCAGCTGTTTGACCTTCATAATGACTCCCCCCCCCCTTCCCTATAACTAACGAGGTCAGCTGCATCGGCACTTTTCCTATATAGTCTTCCACTATTTTGTTAGGTTTTTTGTCAAAGTGAAAATAGTTAAAATAGTCGCATTTGATCCGATTAGCTTTTGTCTTAATAAAAAGTCCTAATTACAATTAATAACAATAAAACGTGATAATATTCATATATTTAAATTTATGGATGTAAAGTTAAAAATGACGGAATGAATAACCTGTTTGCAGGTCAAAAGAAAGCTGTTAATGGTAGGCCTATATGACAATTGTGCGGAAAGTGTCTTTCTCCAATTTTATTTTTCTTCCCCAAACTGGATAAATGCATGGCATCCTAGCCCATGCATCCTCCCTCCCCCATCCCCTCTCCCCCATCCCCTATTACCAAGTCAATAGAAGCAGTAGCTACAACCTCTCTGCCTCTTCAAAAGTCGCACGCATGTCCGTTTAACATCTGCGCTAAACGTTGGTAAGCTGCGGTTGTGTCAGTGTCAAACATCGCTGTGCCCAGGATATCATGGAAGCGTCAATGGAAGGTGCTGGTCCTATCTTCTAACCAGATCTGGGCTGCTACAAGATGTCTTAATATAGCCTATTGAAGTCGGAAGATTTTCTTTGGTTTTCTTTTTTGGGGTCAAGTGTTGCTTGTTTTACACTCATGTTTGTTTTACACTCGTGAAGTTCTGACATAATTTATAGACCCTGGCCCTACAACGTTTTAATTGTATTAAAAGAAGACGAAAAGATGGAGATACTTTTTTCATTATTTTTTATTTTTACTAACGAGGTTCTGGCGCACCGGTATGGCATCGCAAATAATCTCCAACCATACATGTGAGTACCATTTGCCAGTTTTCAGTTTGTCGGTCCACTACCTGTAAGCAAATACACATCACGTTATGGTGACGTTTTCGTCTCGATAACATTTCCTTGCGGACATGACCGTCACTTACTTACGTACTTTAAAGTTGTTAGCCTGGATAAAAAAAAAAATCCAAATTTTTGTCTGTATGTCTTAAAAAGCATGAATTAATTCATATGACTTACTTTTTTTTGCGAGCAACTGATTCCGCGTACTAAATGGTTAAATAAGATAGTGTTTATTGTACCAGCAGCTGCAGGTTCTTGTATTCTATGGCAGAGAGGCAAGTGTTTACCGGGAGATCTCTAAAGGATGAGAGCCGCTAAAGAGAAACTCTACTTTTTTGTCCTTGGCGAGCTACCAAACGACTTCATGTAGATCGGGTTGCACTTTAACAGTGTATCGTGAGTAGTTCGTGCTATGCAGGGAACAGTAGGGGGACATCAGTAGCACCTCAGACTGTCTGTTAAACCAGACAGTGTATTGTGCAAAGAATGGTGGGAATACTACCCTTGTTCTACCTGAGTTGAAAGAGTAATCCTATCCGTCCTCCGTGGGATAGTTTCATTACACATATGTGGACAACACAGTTCCTTCACTATATCCAGTGTTTACTGTCAGACGTAGTCCTAGCAACTTTTAAAAATATAACATGTTCCAAAATATATATCGGTACATATCGGTATCAAAAACCTTATCTACAAATATAACATCTATCTTTCTGTTATAATCATTTGTTTTACTAGTCATGTGTAAGAGGAATAAAATAAGAAAATAATTATAATTGGGAAAGCAGTGTCTTCTACTTTGCATCTGATGTCAAAGAGCGATGTAAGAAGAAATTGCCATTAAAAAAGTCCTTTACATTATCCCTAAACAGACTTCAGGACAAGAGACTCGTAGTCTAGTCTGACTATCGAAGACGAGAACATTTTGTGCTATTAACAGCCTTGACATTCACCTTGCGGCATCACATTTCCAAAAACAACCCCCAAAGTATATGTAAAACATTTTTTGACATATGTTCAGTATGTCACATTTTCTTCTGACACCTGTGTTTTGGTTCCAGGCCCAACGTGTGCGTGGAGAGGGAGGTGGCGCTGGTAGCCCAGAGGCAGCCGTGCGTGCAGGCCTTCACACGTATGGTCAAGGTGTGGAAGCAAGGCTGCGTCGGCCAGGCGTGGTGCATGGGCTATGAAAGAAGGTGAGCCCCCCATCCCCACCCCACCTCCTGCATTCGCAACGCTGTCTGTAAGTCCGCCTCCTAGACTCTACTGCTGTCAAAATTCCCCTTAATGTAAAACTTCACTAGAGTTACTTTACCAAGGTGGACACACATCTCTTCTTCCTCAAGTACAGGACAGCAGCCGAAATATGAGTCAAAGTCTTTTTTGACTTTCGAAATCACACACACCCAAGTTACTGAATCAAACTCAACAGCTTATATCCAATAAGAAGTAACCTGAGAAGCACGTTCATCAGCCCTTCGTTATTTTCCCAGTCGCCTCATTATCTCTCTGTTGTACTTTGATCAAGGGGCTTTAAGGTCCTTGCACACAGTGTAAGTGCAAGGTGTAGTCCCATTTGGACTGCGGTTACAAGCTGTTCAGCGAAGGGGTGTTTCCAGGGCCCACAGAGCTTTGAAGCAGAGTGCCAGGGCAAGCACCACCGTGGACTGAAGGGGAGCTGTGTGTCTACGACTACCCACACAACCCCCCCCCCCAACGCACAAACACACACACACACGCACCCGTTGGATTACCTCCTCTTTCTCATGATCGTGCCTGCTTTCTCTGTGGTTCTGCAGTGTTTAGTCCCACCGGGGCCTTTGAAGACATCCAAGGGCCACAATTAGTTATCCGAAGACAAACATTTTCTTTTCACAAGGGTTAATGACGGTAGAGAGGAGAGAGAGGGGTCCAAAAGTACAGGGATAGACGCTGGAGTGAGGACTAGCTTCCCCCGCCTCACACTTTGAAAGAGTGACTTAAAAGACTGGGAAAATGTTAAGCTGATTATCGTGGTTTGTTACCTCAAAAGGTCTGTGTGTGTATGTGTCTTCTTCTATAAATCGCTCTAATCAGGTAATTGCAACTTAAAAGGCACCTGAAAATGTTTCAGAAAGTTAGTAGTAATCTATAAACAAACAGGTTGACCCAAGATTACACACACACACACACACACACACATACGTTGAGGTGTTTTAAATGCTCTCTTTTGCATACAGTGAAATAAATCAAATGAAAGGTCCAAATTAACGTTTACACACACAAGCACATAGTATTTTATAATTAATTAATTTTGTTTGATAAATTCCTTAAATGCCAAAAATGTGTTTGGTTTTTCCTTTGCAGGACAGCCTACTATACCGCCTTTAGACAAGTGTACAGACAGGACTATCAGACAGTTTACAAGTGTTGCCCTGGATGGTCACAACTCAACGGAGAAGCTGGTTGCCTCTATCGTAAGTAGTATTTTAATTGTCTATTCTTCAATTGCTTTTAACTAAAAAAAACCTGAAGTGAAGTTTTAGATTAAAACAAAAGAGACAAGTTTACGTTGCAGAGGTGTGAGGACAAACTGTTTTAGCATTTAGCAGAAGGGCTTGATATACGATTCGGCTGGTGGAACGATGGGTTTTCAAACATCCCCACCACTGGGGCACAGCTCCACATGGGGTGGTCTTTAAAGAAGGGTCAAGAGGTCACAAGGTGTTTGGTTCCACGAAACTCCCAGGCAGATGTTATCAGTCATCGCCATGTACTGCATCCGTCCTCCTAGGTTAAGAAAAAGACACACGAAGGAAAATCTTAAAACGTCCCCAGTGCTCAACCATCAGAATATTTAATTGACATTAAGAAAAGCACGGGACAATCAGAGCTTACTTCAGCCCGATCCCCCCTCTCCCCTCTGAGCTTGGCTGCCATCAGACTTTAGATATTAATCGAAGGTCTGATTTTTGAGCATAGCAGTAAACCCTGCCATCCACCCAGGTGGCTGCCACACGTCACCTAGGTGGTATTACTGGTCTCCTCCGACACAAGGACACAGGTAGATGTTGTTGAAAATGGTTTATTGCAGAGTTGGAAGAAAGGTTACAGGTAGAGAAGGTGTCAGTACTGGCATGTCAGAGCTCCCCTTGAGTTTCTGTGGTGATGGCTGGTTTAACCTGTGCACATTGATTGCTCAATGTACAACAGGTGTGCAGCCTCACCCATTTACAGAGTCTAATCAGTCTGACTCGGGCCAGGTGAGGCTCCTTAAACCAGCCATCAACCACACATCCTCCACAGTGAGACTATATAGTCTGTTATAAGTTAGTTATGCGTAGTGGTACATTTCCGAGACTTCCACCATGGTTCCTTTGGCAACTCTCACAACATCCACATTCTAAGACCCCAAAAACCACCACCAACTCAATTGATTTGAATGACCTTCAGTAGATATTCTGAGAAAGAGGAAGGCAGAACGAGGTACAATGTGCCCATCTCCCCCCCTGTTATCCAGAAGTCACTCGTGGGGACTAGAGGCAGGAGAGCCGAGCTCCCATGGAGCGTATACTGTGAGACTGCCAGCGGCTCATCTCCTTGTGGCTGGGCTTAGCTTCACACCACTGAGACCAGAGAGCAGCTCTTTGATGGGATTGTACAGCCGCTGATCCACATCGCACAGCCTGCATACCTCAGACGACACTCTTGGCAAAGCCGTCACCCACAAACAACCTGCATGTTGCTGGTCCGACCTGGTGTTCTTCTTGAGGGTGCTCCCACTACACTTAATCCCATGGGTTCCTGTACGCTAGGACCACCCCGTCTGTATGATGCTCC
>OOFG01111318.1:0-13224 GCA_900323295.1 Molva molva
AACCCCTCCCCTTCTCCAGTTTCAGCGAGAAGCTCAAGGCCGCCGCACGGGTCCTCGCCCCCAAGTGTCACATCAAATTCCTGGTCTCGGAGGACGGCAGCGGGAAGGGTGCCGCCATGGTAACGGCCGTGGCACAGCGGCTGGCTCGCCAGTCCCGCCTCCTGGAGGAAAGCGACGGGGAGGAGAGCGAGGAAGAGGAGGTGGAGGAAGATGATGAATATCAGTAGAGGCCTCCGAGACATGCACAGGGATCGGGGGGAAAAGATTGCGGAGATATTGGTCATTTTCTGTTAATATGCGGTTCATTGGTAAACAGTAATGCTTTATATGCATATGGTTGTGGGTTGGGGTCCCAATGGACGCCCTGCTAAAGGGCAGTAGGGTAGCTATGTAACTGCCCTATGCTGACCAACCCTGAAAGTAATTATTAAAACCTCCAAGCTGTGTTCTGATGTTGCCAAAAGCAGCCCTCCTCCAACGTGCCATTAAACTAAACACTGAACTCACTTTATCTTTAATTAAATTTACATATCTATTTTATTTTTCATAGAGAGATTTCAGAAGCATCCTTTTTTGTTTTACACTGCCATACAAATTATATATTAAAGGATGCTACAGATTTGACCTTTTTGTCTACAGTTACAATTTACCAAGTCGAAAAACAGGGTTTGTGATTCTGTTCACTGCCTTGTATTTGTTCTTGTCATTTGCATTATTTTGTTGCATTGCTATATCCGTGCTTCATTACACCTTCAAATATCCACTACTGCAGTGTAGCGTTGCTGCCACCAGGGGGCCAAGTTCTGCCTCAAGGGCTGTTTTTTATTGGAATTTTGTTGTCCATAATCCTGGCCTGGAACTCAGCAGGCGTAGGTTTACCAATGGCCTGCACATGGCAGGTTTGGCCAGTAGGTTACAACCTTTATATACTGTATATATCACTGCTGCAATCTATGTAGAACACGTTTTAATTAATATACAGTTCATATTATGTTTGGGTTCTCAAATTGAAATTCAACACACAAGTCTATTGAAATAAATTATCGGTCTAAGACGCATTCATTTTATTTATTGTATTCAATCATTGTGATTATAAATATGCATTACATGGGACCACATCTTTGTGTTTATTAAAAAACAATCGTCATTTTGAGTATTTCACATACCTGTTCAGTTTACGTGGCCTGTACTTGGCATTATGGGTTTGTCAGTCAAAAGCATGCAAGCAGATCAGTCATGATAACCCTGGCGGTGGAAATGGAACATTACACTTAAGGATATTAAACAAGCAGCCACAAGTAATCCATTGAGAAGTAAATAATCCCCTAGAAACGACCTTAGTTAAGCATGACGATATAGACAAACTCATCAGAGGTAATTATCTTGAAGAATATTAATAAATAATTATATTATATATATATATTTATATATAAACTCACTGAATCATGTCTTTGCTTATACAATAAAGCTTATCAAGTTTACAACCGGGTTCATATGGAAAATTATGAGGATCAGATTCTATGCTCTGAGTGAGTAACTATAAATAAGAGGTGGATTGGATTTCAATCTACCTGCCCACTAGGCTTGGTTATGTCAGATTCAGGGTTGCTCCACTGTTCTCCTGCTCTCTGACGCTTGTAGCAAGTGGGTGGAGTTCTAGGATAGGTTACTGGGTGAGGCCTCGGCGCCTTGTTCATTGTTATGATGGCATGTTTGGATGTGTGTATGTAATGATGGAGGTAAGTTTGGGCAATGCTTATGCACTGATGGTTGACGTTATACAACTTCTTGGCATGCATTGCTAGTTTAAGTCCTCAATAACTTGTTTTTTATTTGATGTGTCATACATAAGAGATGCAGTCAGATTTGGGGTTTTGTTCATATATATTTGAAATAAAATATTAAATATTGGATGGAAAGTGCTGACTGGCTACTATCTCATTCACCACATGGACAGACACACAGACACACTGATGAGGTGGCCATCTTTATCTTAATCAGATCCAACAGTGTTCATGAATATAGAAATATATATTCTCTGATTCCTATTATTAGGCCTATTGTCATTGGATATCAAATTACAGGCTGTCCACCTACCTTATTAGGCCTCAAACTCCACTAGAGAAATGTGGCTTTGTGGCTGATAGTCGGATAACATATTTACACTTGAAAACACTTTACTCCTGATATGGTCTGTGTTCTTGCTGTGACTTTGACTCCCAAGCAGATGAACGCTTGGATTTCATTCGGCTTGCATTTCAAATTTATTTTTCTTCTTTGCATGTTATTTTATAGATACATGTTAAAAAATTAGGCAGACTTTTGTGGAGTGTGACTTTTCACCCAACGACTAATTATTATTGTTTTAATTTGACACCATATGTTCATTAATTTTTGGTACATTAATGACAAAATGTACATAGCCGCGTATAACTATAATTCCCTGTAATGCCGTGTGGATGAGTCTATCATCCAGGCTATTCTCTTAATTATGATGTGGGCTTCAGAGGGTTAATACAATACAACTCATATTATGTTTTAACCAAATTATATGAGGCGAGACCGTGAGATTTGATTCTGATGCAAATTTAAAGATATTGCTTTTGAAGTTGTGTAGTTGTGTGGAGGCGATGGCAGGGCACTATGTTTCACCTTGCTCTGCTCGTAATCAATATGCATCTTCCATGATGAATATAGATGCCATACATATATATACATTCTAAAAATAACCCATGTTTTGTATTCCCACTGCTGTTACAAACCCCACTGTAAACGAGCAGACCTATCGTATAGTTAACTTGTCTCCTCTCCCCCTTCCCCCACCAGCTGAGGGCACTTCCTGATTCCTGAGTCTCTTTTTAATTTGCCTATCTTTTATATTTAACAGCCTACTGATCCTTATTGCTGTAGAGGTAGACAATGTACACCGTGTTGGACAATCCGCGATCAACACAATTGATATCATAGGAAAGTAGTCGTTATTATTTTACCAGTAGCTTTTATGTCGGCACCAACCCCTTTAAATAAATGCTCCTTTGCTTTTAACATGTCTTTGTTTAGACCCGCCAGGAAACGAGTTTGATGGTGGAGCAAAACCTCATAAGTGAGTCAGTGTAGAATGAAACACGTGTGCGCGCCACACATCGGCGAAAGCCTGAAAGTGCAGGTATGTGATCACTTGGTTTAAGTGCCCTTATGCAGTGTATTTTAATTAGTCTGTCTTTTCACCTACAGGAAACAAGATAATGAGCGTTTCGGAATAGTAAAAACACAGCGTTTTGTTGTGGATCTCAGGATATATTTTTAATATTTGTAATATATTTTAAAAGCAGATAGGCTAATGCAAATTATATGTATATTACTATATATATATTATATATGTATATATACACACATATATATATATATATATATAGACACATTCATATATATAATATACCCTGGTTGTGTATGCATGCTATTTTATTTTATAAGGCTCTTCGGTACGTACTAGACCTGTCTCTCGTTGGGTTTGCACCATAGGTTTACATTTGCGTTGCAACAATGTTGCAATGGCATATCGATGACTAGCGTCACTGTCAGAGCTAATCTTACAAACACTGCATCGTTGATAAAATCCCTGCATGGACGTGGTATATTTCCATCGCATATAGTGGTGTAGCTGTTGGGGAAGATTGACATGGTTTGAGTTTGCGATGGATTAGGGAATGGTCAAAATCAACGCCACGCGTTGGTTTCACGCATGCTCAGTACACACAGAATGCTCGGATCAGTTCAACAATTTTCAATATTACTACCTTTAAAAAAGGCACTGCCTTGTATCGTAGGGCTTGCTTTATCTGTGGGATTATTTTTGGAGCTTTAGTAATCATCACGTATCGATTTGTCAACATCTCGTCATTTTTAAATATATCAAATTTGTTATTAACAATAAGTTATACTCTCGCAAAGTTTGGCCACACCTAGATCCTGTCCTATTTTCACAAAAAAAGAAGGCTTTTCTTCTAGTGCATTTGTTTGTGTGCTGGTGGGTACCCGGCTGTGTAACTTGATCGGGAGCTCGGGGAAGGAATAGGGGAATGTAGAACTGCAATGGAGCAGAATACAATACAGGTAAAGCCGACTATTACTCGATATTATTTTGAAATAAATCGTTATTTTTTTGCTCACGCGGATTCACATCTGACCTGTTGATGTAGGAAATAACTCGTCTGTGTCATGCTGTTAATTAAATTTCTGATAGTTATTGTTTTGTGCTGTGAATTTAGTTTATAACGTCGCATTGATTGTTATCCTATGAAGCAAGCCAAGAGTTCTGACTGCAATTACAACTTTATTGAACGAGTCTGAACTTTCCAAGAGGGGAAATTGCTCGCTGGTATTATTTGGAAGACAATGCAATATGTGACACGATATGTACATTTATTCAAACGAAATTTATTTTAATATCATTTTAATATTTAGTATATACTCGCCAAGTTAATGATTAATTTCTTTGTGTCGTGTCGACAATCTTCCTCTTGGTTACCAACCCCCACTCCCATATTTCCACATAAAATAACAATTTATTCAGGGCTTTTCTAGAGCTAATATGACGAAACTTTTATGTTACCAATTTCAGCAATAGAAACACTAACCTCTATCAACTCGTAATTTCAATTTTGTGGACGTTGAAAATAGTTATGTTAATTTTGGAGTAGGTTGATATTAAAGATTGAAATATTGTTTCGAGTGAACTAGGTGGAGCAGCATTGGCTGTAATGTGAAGCATATTGATATTATTATCAAGTGCCCGACATTTTGTCGCCTGTCTAATTGCTTTAGCCTAACTTGGAATGTTAATATGAGAAGGAAAGCTATCTGTACTTCTGTACTTGAAATAGCCAGCATTATCTTTACTGTATTATACAACCCCATATTATAATCCAAAATGCATACGACGACACAGGATTTGATAGGTGGAACGCGTAACTGTTACATGATCTTTTTTTGATCAAATCTCTTTGATGTCTGTTTTATGGTAGACCTATTATTTATCACATTTGATCGAACATTTCGTAATACCAACATGTAATGTTCCTATTTATTTTGTTATTGTCGTCAAATGTTTCGCCTAAAGATTAAATGGTGTGCTTCGTTCTTTCAAAAGGATTGCTTTGAATAATAATCTTGCCAAGGTCAATACTGTGTAGGCAAATGTATTATTTAAGCTATAAAGCGATATCTTAATTTAATTCCTCGTCTCTTTCACTCCTCCTGCCCAAAATGACACACGTCGTAATCAATTTCCAGCTGTATGGTGAATACCGATGAACCGGTTAGTTAAGAATAAGGTTTCCATCTTAAATTCTATATCCAAATGTAGATAGAGCCAGCCTGGCAGAGTACGAGCCTATATTATGTGGTTTATGCTGTGTGAGGGCTCTGCCTCGTTTTCACCACTAGTTGGCCTGGTGCTCCTGCACGTGCGCGCAGCGTGTGCGCGCGGCGGCGGCTTGCAGTGCCCCTGCTGCAGGGGGAGGGGGATCCATACGATGGGGGTTGGGGGAGAAAGAGAGACACAGCAGCACTAGTGAGAATTTGAGAATTTTCCGCATGTAGGCAGCTGGGGCATACATACAGCATTGGGAGTGGCGGTTAGGATTTATAAGTATATTCGGGGTGTTTAGTGTAGCCGACGCATGGATCGCAGTAATGGTTATTTAGAGAAACAAATTCTGAGCCTGTGACTATTTTGGTGTAGGAAGTGTCTGCAAGCAATTTCTATAAATATCAGATTTCCACATGGCATTTTATTTTTCATCCAAATCATATCAGTAAAAGAAAAGCAGTAGTTTGTAACCACACTCTCGTCTATAGGCGACGCCAGCCCTATTGTATCCTATAATTTTATCTGGCTAATATGCTGCATGCGTCCTCTTTGCCCTCTGGTACATTTGTTTAAAAGGCTTTGTTTCTAATTTTCCGTTGGTTCTGAACATAAGGCCCACAAAACACAAGTTGCAAGAGGGTTGGTAACTTTTCATCAGACCATTGGTGGTTTTATGTGGGTCGATTGTACAGAAACAAGTCTTTAATGACTACATACTCGTGGCACTCGTGAGTAATGTTAGCCGCTAAGCAGATTAATATAGAGCCTGGATTCTAAAGCTGTGGAAGCGGAGCCGCAAAAGGCCACATCGCTCCTTCTGCGAGATAATATGACGAGGTAATGAGTGAAATACCACTATACAGTTGTCCCCACTGACTACTTAGTGGTTTGCAAACAGTGTGAATATTTAGCACGGATACTACATATGTATAAGCGGACATTTAAACGGTATTGTTTAAGTTCTTGGTGGAACTTTTAATTTAACTTTCTTGAGTCGTGGGCAGCCCATGAGTTGGGACACCCCCTGGGGGTGGAGTTCAAGCCAGGCATGGGGCACTCCTGACTCCACTTCATTGGTAGACCCCGATTGCAAAAAGGCAGTAACATGTATTTAGCTAAAAATACAAGTCGCCGAAACACAACACAACACAGCATCAGAAGCATCCAAACATAATCCAAATCACATTGCCCATGTGTTTATTATTATAACTCTTTTAAATGGTATTCATTGCATTCTTTATTGCTTGTATTTCCTCTCTCTATTGGCCCAGCAGTGTTGACACAAAATAGTGAATCATGATGGGGTTTTATAATCTTGTGTAAGCCTTTTGTAGCTGTACAGTATATTCAAATGATGTGATCAGAACACTTGTATATTGAGGAGCAAAGAATGTGATGCATGTAACCTACATTTAGTTGATCCCTAAATGAGTTACGAGACATCCTCTTGAGTACTGAAAACGTGAAGATCTTGGTGTCATTTGTATGAAGAGAATTGTGTCAAACCGAAACACAATAATTCTGTATTTTAAGGCTTTATTTAATCTGCATTTGGATTTAAGGTTATGCTCACTTGGCATTGTTCTTCTATTCTGCTCGGTAGATAAACTGACTATTAGTAGGAAATCGAGGTGGCATAAAAACAAAAAAAGAAATAGATTTCTTGATTAGATATGAATAATTGCTGTCCTCCTTCCCTGTTGCTCTGCTCATATTCTATAAAGAAAGTGTTTCAGACTTTGCCCGGGCACTTTTGTTGTTACGTGTCTGTCATGAAACCCTGTGAAAAGGAAGTGAATGGTCATGACATATGATATGAAACCTTTCACAAACGTTTTAGAGGCTTCAATGCTCCTCTGAGGCGATACTATTCAGTGTATGTTTCAGTGTCTTTTTATGTACCATCTTTACGGACGAAAATGTAGCCCCGTCGGGCTTGTGCTGTACAGTTGAATAATTTACTCTCCATTTCATTGTGATTTGTTAATTATTCATATATTGGTATGGATGGAATATTCATACGTTCCGATGACTTGTAACTAAACTGGACTTTGATAGTGGCTACATGCATGTCTTTTTAGTTTAGATATGTTTGGTGCTCATTGAAAGCTGTCATCTGTTTTGACAGAGGAATTAAGTCAGGTTAAGACGGCAGAGGCTGTCGATTGCGGCTGGATGATATGGCCAAAATTGTTCTCACGAAGATATACTTTTTCACGGAAAAAAACTGCGGAGAACTCCCATTTACGTCGTGAATTGACGTCTGCACCGACAAACATTTCTGAGGAACGAATGTGCTAAGTCTGAAACATCCACCACATTTTTTTTTAAAAAGCAGCACAATAAAACGGTCACCTTTTTTATTTCTATCAGTCCTTGTTTTCAGTCAAAGCGTCTCAGTATGTTCTGGTGGATGATAATGCCTCAGAATGCAGAACAGGTTTGTTGTGTTCCTGCTATTAGTCCGCCCCTCTTTCTGACACATCTTGTATCTCACGGTAAGCTGGAGTTCCTCAGAGCTCTGATAGCCAGCCACTTCCACACAACTGGCAGTTCTTTCCCCTACGTTGAGTGGCGGTCCCCGGTGGGCGGAGTTCAGACTGTAAAAGGCAGGTGAACGACTGCATGGCCGGAGCAGCTCCGATGTGGGACTGTATTAAAATACACCTTCCATATGTGTACATTAGTTGAACTGTTGTGGACAAAATAAAAGTCTACAAAACAAGTACATGTTGTGATTTGGATGTGTATTGATTTTGGAGATTTTGTATTCAGCCTGAACAAATTGTGCTGAATCAGTGACTGATTCGGTAAATCATTTTCGCAAATCATATCGATTTTATCATCCTGCGATTTCGTCTCGATGTAGAAATATCCTGCAGAACATGAACATAGCACTGGGTGGGGTAATGTGTGTCATGGGAGTGTATGTCTGTGAAAGAAGAATCTTCAATCCACCTTGCAGGTTGTAACTTGGATTTTTCAGGGAGAATTTTCTTGGGGGGGGTGGCGGGGGTTGTCAGGTTAAATTATGTTTATTTTGGTTCTTAGACAACAGAAGTGCTGATGTAAAAACGAATGCAAGCAATTGTCTTCCTTTCCACTGCTACGGTTGGTTAAATAGTAGGTGGTATATTTTAGCTCCTGGCACATCCAAACCATTGTTCTGATGCAAGAACTTGAACACTGGCAAAAGTTTTTATTTTAATTTAGTTTTTTGGCACAAGAAGCCTTTTACCAGGACAGTTCTCTTCTGTGTAGTAGTATTGAATAATCCAAACAACATTTTCAAGAAACAATATTTGTATAAAATATAGCGAGGATATTTGTGTGTAAGTTTAGCGACAAGATGCAGGCATCTACAGTCCTCCATTTGTTGGTCACTTTGCTCTTAACTTGGAGTAGAAGTATCTTATAATAAGCGCATTATTACAGACGATTTGATGTTTTGTGCTTGTATCTTCTTCAGCCTGCTAGAAAATGAATTCCATGTCAGTGAGCAGTATTTTCTTTCCAGTGTGTGTCCTTGCATGTTCACTCCAGCAGGGCCACATACTTGGTACGGTTAATTTAAACATCTACTGTGTGTATAGTCTCCAAAACCGGCCAAACGAGTTCTATAGATTTATGATAATGACTGGGTGTATTTGTTTCCAAGTTAGATGTGTAGAATCGGTTTTATTATTATTCTACACTGTAGTGTTTTTTTATATGTTTAGAATATGATTGATGTAGACATTTTTAGATCATGGTTTCAGGAAGGTCGAAATTGTGAGCCTTTTTTTTTCTCTCACCAGGATATGTGCACATTGTGGGGGAAATATATTCCACCATCATTTACATAACTATCATTTATCAGTCATGTGAAATAAAAGGGCTTTGTGAGAACCAATTGTTATTGCAGGCTGAAAGTAAACAGACGTTTTCTTTCTCTGAGAAGTCCAACCTTTTTTCTCTTTTACAGAAGAGAATGGCAGGCAGTTGGTTTTGCGTTTTTTAATTCCAGTTTTGAAAAACAATAGGGGGGGAAACAAAAATACATATTTCAAAATGGCGGATGAGTAATTGTGTCATACACACACTGATAACATACCAAGCCAACAAGAACCATCTTTACTTTGGTACTGTGTTGCTTAAACAGAAAGAATGGCCATTCCTGACAGTACTTTTATGGAAATACCTGCTCTTGTGTGTACAATACATTATACCAATGTGTTTTCTTTCCATAGCATGTTTCTGTTTTCACACCAACATATAGACTCAAATTCCTTTTATGTGCAAATGTAACCTGTTCCATAACATTCACAGGCCGTTGACATTTTCTCGCTCTCGCTCTCTCCCTGCTCGCTCTCGCTCTCTCCCTGCTCGCTCTCCCTCTCTCCCTGCTCGCTCTCCCTCTCTCCCTGCTCGCTCTCCCTCTCTTCTCTCTGTGTTCTCAGTGGTTGCGCTCGCCCTCCTGTCAGCGGGGCAGTTATGCCTTCTATAAATCTGTGAGCTGCAGGGCCCGGCCCAATGGGCCCCTCCAGGTGTGGAGGCTCGGAGAGTTCTACTACATCCGCCGCGGCCCCCAGGAGCCGGTGTGCATCGCTGAGGTAGGCATCGGGAAGAACCAGGGGGGAGTCAGGAGGGTCGCCACAATATTGCCCAGTAAAGGTCTTCCCGTTATGAGTCCATCCTTTTATTTTTATTTATTGAATTTCCAAACAAAGCACAATGGCGTGGCAGAAGATGACTCTTGATTCATTAGAGGAAAGAAACTTGATCAACGGCATTAGTTAATAAGTATTCTGTTTACTTTCATCTACAAGTCTGGATCTGCGGTTTAGACATAGGCAGGCATTTCATCCAAACAACTTCAGCATGAGGCTTAAGTGTATTGCAAAAGCTGCAGTTGAATTTTTAACTAGTATAGAAAAAATGCATAGATATCACTTAAAGCTTGAACCTTTAATGTATGCACCCCATACATGAATAATCGTAAGACAGAGCCCCCTCAAGAAGTGTTTGCAGGGTTTTGGTATTAATAATAATAATAATAATAATAATAGTAATAACCATCATCATAATAATAATAATAATAATAATATCATTCATTATACATCATTTTCAAGAAGGATGATGGCTGCAGTGAAGAAGTGACACATTCCTTTGTGTACAGAATCACATAACTGTGTGACAATGTCCCACTTAATAATACGTTATTTACTTAGTTATATTTTTCATTGTACATGAAAAATAAGAGCTAAGAGCAAGCAAAGGTTGCACAACAAAGTCACAACTCTTCTCTGTTTTGGCACCGCAATGGTGGAACGAGCTCTCTGCCGATGTCAGGGCTGCAGAGTCGCTCACCAGCTTCCGCAAGAGACTCAAGACTCACTTGTTCAGAGTTCACCTGGACTCTGCATAGCCTCCCCCCTTACCCCCCACCGCCCCTCCTCCTCCCTTACTCCTAAAAACACCCCTCTTACGCACTTATTGTATGTTTGTAAGTCCTGGCACTTAAAAATAGTACTTAGCATCGTGTAGCATCTTATCCTAGCTATCTTTGTTGTATACGGGGAATGGGTTAACCTAGCAATTGTAATTGCTTGGCAGTTACAATTGCTATGAACATCCTTACTACGATATATTGTCGTTTATCTTTCTTCTGACAAATGTACTTCTTGTAAGTCGCTTTGGATAAAAACGTCTGCTAAATTCCCTAAATGTTAATGTAAATATACATTTGTTGGACAGGCACTAACAGTGGATGCAAATTAGCATTACAGTAATGTGAACTGGAACGTACAACTTTTGTTTGTATTTTTTATCTACATAGTTCCCATTATCTGACAGCCACATGTGGAATCTAATAAGAATTTGGAAAGGGAGATGCAGAAGGTCAGCAGTGGGAGACATGACACCGAATAGCCTACTAGACTCTGTATGTAGTAAATTCAGTTCCCCTTAATACACATCCACTGCTGCTCGGACCGCTAATGCCACAGGAAACTATCCGGTGTACCATTGTCCTCTGCCACTGTGGCCGGTTTATCTACAATGGGGTAGAGTTAAATGTAGTTGCTATATTTCGAAAATGGACGGAGACGCTGTAGTTTAAATGAAACCAGAGCATGTTTTCCTAAGGACTCTGTATAATTTAATTAATGGTATTTGTTTTTGGGGTGGGGGGGTTTGGTGCCTGGTTGTTTGTGAATGGTTTGGGTGGAGGGTTTGGTTAGATGACAGTCAAAGGTCATTATGTATTGAGTTCCACTGGCTTATCTCGGGACACCTTTCAGGGTCATGGGAGTAGTAAGGGTTTTCATCAATTGTTATTCAAATGCATGGAGGGAAGAAACATGCTAACTGGATTAGCATTCCTTGAACCTCTGGGAATGGCTTCTCATATGCTAACAAAATGGCGACGGCCCACTTAGCGTTTTGTGGAGGGTGCTGCCCTGCTTTATTTTACGTATTTCTTCTTCTTTATCTATTTATTTTTTCCCTAATGCCTTTTGCGGATTTAATATAGTGGCCTCTTTATGTTTGTATATATATATATCATCTTTAAATGTTGGTATTGTTTCATTGTTTCATTTCACCACATACAAGGCGTTTGACTTGTCAGCAAAGCACTCCAAGGTGTCATGTTTGTAAGGACCTGAAGGCTGCTTCCAATTCAACAAGGTCTCCTGTCCTCTCATCAAGGCAACCATGAAAAGAACCTTAACGTCTCACCATCAGTATGTTAAACCTTTTTAACCCCATGCCTTTGTTTTGTTTTATTAGATGGATAGATAGATAGATAGAGCGATTCCACAGTCACTGTCAGAGGTGGACATTCCCGGTCCAGGAGTTAATGTCCTCCCCTGTCTTTTGAGTCGCCCATCTTTGACTCGCTAATCAGCAGAGCCCACAGGTCCCACCAAGGCGTGAAGTCAGCTGGCTCTGTGCAGGGGTGGAGCCTGACCATGGCAGCTCTTCTACTCTCTCAACCTGTAATTTTCCACCTCTGGCTCACTGTCATGCCTTTGGGATTAGTAACTTATTTGTACAGTGAGTTAATTTAGTTAAGGTCTATTCTTTACGCAAAATGGGGCATGAATATTTATGCCTGTTTTATTCCACTGGTTGCCTAATAATAAAATAGTCTTCAACCACATCCTGAATATCTCCATCTGCAACGGTTTTGCATGACCCAAACCTATGATTTACATATCATTATTGTCAAGGAGGGGCGGCCAGGAGGTTACACTAAGTGTACGAAAGTGAACGAAAGATGAACGAATTGATGGCCTATTCGTTGACATGTGAGAGTCAACACAATGTAACACATGCGTGAATCTAATTGTCAGGCCGTGTTTTGGGTTATATTCATCTTTTTATACAACTGCAGTCTTAAATCGTCTATTCCCACATACACTTTTATTCTAGTAATGGAAACCCATGATTTAAGAACCTATCTTTAGGTACCCAGTGATTGCAATAATTGTTGTTATAACCGTAAGTACAGTGGCCATTGGTTAATTATTAGACTGAACTCAACTGTATAGATGTGACCGTGCTGTTTTTCAGTTTCAGCTAATCATTCCCTTGTGTCTATGTTCCTTCAGGATTATAGATAACTATGAGTTTCAATGTTTTTTGTGAGTAAATATTGTGTTGTATGTAAATAATGAATATTTATTGAAATGTGTCACTTTACCTGTGTTTATTTTCCTCCCTGTCTCTAGGTAACACTGCTGTGGGAGGAGCAGGGACAGCACCCCCTGCTGGCCAGCTCCAGACTCTACTTCCTCCCCGAGGACACTCCCAAGGGGAGGACAAGACAGCATGGAGAGGTGAGAGGGGGCTCATTCATATTCAGGCAT
>OOFG01111321.1:0-12282 GCA_900323295.1 Molva molva
ATTCCACCGCTGAGATATGGGCCGTCAAAATAAAAATAATAATAATAATACCTAACCACTAGAAAAACAATAGGTATCCACAGATACTCTGTGAATACCTAATAATAATAATAATACCTAACCACTAGAAAAACAATAGGTATCCACAGATACTCTGTGAATACCTAATAAGACACAGAATAACAATAGTGTGGATTGCTTTGCAACCACACTAATAAGACACAGAATAACAATAGTGTGGATTGCTTTGCAACCACACTAATAAATTAGGCAATAAATACAGGGCGTGGTTATCTCAGACCAAAGCAACATTACCAGAACAGCACTGACCACTTGCCCACACTCCAGGACAGTTGTAGCCTGGAGACCATCCTGATCACGTGACCTCACATTCAACACGGAGCAGTCTGGACCTCTAGCCGGCCACATTGAGGGCGGGAAACTCCGCTAGTGCATACCCTTGTTTTGGTTTAGCAGTTATTGAGTCTATTTCTGCAATAACTGCACATGTGGCTGTGTTAACTCTACTTATGTTAATGTTACCGCTCGTTGCTTCGGAAGACACCATTAATGTTTTCCCCTGCCTGTATTTAACGTCATCAACTACAACCCAGTCCCTGATTGGCGCGATTACATTGTAATTTCTGGAATTCGACCGTCTAGAGGCCCACCGACCCGTGTAGCGAAACAGAACGTGAGGTCATGTGATCAGGATGCTCTCCAGGCTCGCACAGAAGGTGGTAATGTATGGACGTTCTTTGGCCTATTTATTCAAATGGCAATGCATTTTGGCAATTCAATGTGCAATTTGAAATGCGTTATGCATTTGGCAATTCAATGTGCAATTTGAAATGCGTTATGCATTTGGCAATTCAATGTGCAATTTGAAATGCGTTATGCATTTGGCAATTCAATATGCAAGTGGCAATGCCATCATCAATTCAGTTTGAATTATGTTGATTAAAAATAAAAGATACCCATCTTGAAAGGGCACAAATAGGCATAAAACTGAGTCAGTTTCAAGTTCCCCATTTCCGGTGGTTGGAGATAGAAACTGTGCCTAAGGTGTAAAGACGGCTGGCCTGTGGACAAGTTTTTCATATATGGGGTCTAACCTAGATTTATTATAGCAACCATGTTCAATAGTCTGTCCTTCAATACCGGAGCCTGCAGTTGTAGGACCGCACTACTACGACCGCATTTCTAGGACCCGAATTTGTTAAAAATAATTTCCTTTAGCCTTTAAGACAGCTGTGAAAGCGAGTACATTTTTCCTAGGATGGCTTTGCAAATGACGTTTTGGTTAAGGTCTACATTACTAAATGGCTAACTTAAGCTGGTTAGATGGTTAAGTTTAGGTATTAATTTAAAAATGGTTAAGTTTAGGAATTAGGTTAGAGATGCTTAAGTTTCGGGTATTAGGATTGAAGTGGTTAAGTTTAGTTATAAGGTTAGAGATGTTTAGTTTAGGTAGGTTAGAGATGGTTAGTTAAGATATTAGGTAAGCGATGGTTAAGTTTAGGTGTTAGGTAAGGTTAGAGATGGTTAAGCTTAGGGTTTGGGTTAGGGTTAGTTTAGGTATTTTTAGATATGGTTAAGTTAGGTATGAGGTTAGATACGTGGTGGGTTTCATCACGTTTTCATGAATTAGGCTTGAGTTGCTCACGAGATTCATTCGGCCTCCAAGGAAAAATGAATTTGCCCCCCAAGGGACTGTCACCAAAAACGAGGGTCCTAGAACTGCGGTCCTAGGAGTGCGGTCCTTGAAACTGCAGCCTCTGGTATTGCAGGAACATTTTACTCATCATGTTATGATCTGTAAGAACTATATTCTATAAGGTGTGTGTCAGTGTGCGTGTGCGTGCGTTTGTTGATTATGTGTCTCCCTAGTGGCCACTATCAGTGTTGTTGTGTTTGGTACAGGTCTCCAGTCTGCTATGGATGAGGGTAGAGAGGAGGGGGGTCCTTCCTCTCAAACCTCTCTGTCTGGGGAACATGGCCGTCAGAGCAAAGCTAGGTAAAAAGAGGATCTCTAACGATCTTTTACTGCTGTCCATCTACATCTACCTTTGGCAGTGCTCAGCTGCGATATATCATGACTCCATCATTAGTCTGAGTAAAAGCTGTGTGTGTATTGTGCTGAAGCCCAGAGCAGCAGGAGACAGCAGACTCCCCTGGACCCAGCTGTGTGTCCATGGAGAGTGACCACTCTATGGAGAATCCTCCTGAATTTGAAGAAGGACGCCCCCCTGGAGAGGAGATGTAGGAGCTTCAGACAGACAATGAAAACAGACCAGTTTGTTGTTATTAGACTACTTAGACGCAACAAGTCAGGGGAAACTACATAGTTCTGGATCTTCAGACTCCCAAAGTAAGCAGTATTTACTGTGTGTGTGTGTGTGTGTGTGTGTGTGTGTGTGTCTGTGTGTGTCTGTGTGTGTGTGTGTTCTCCACAGAGAGCACCAGCAGAGGTTAAAGGTTACCAGTGGTCAGTCTGCACAGCAGCGTCAAACAGAGCAGATCTCCATGTTAATTGTGAGTATATTCTTCAAGCAGACATTTCCCTTCAGCTGTAAATGAACATGTAAGCACTATATTTCTGATGCTAACACACTCCAGGCTTCCCTCTTTAGACCAGCGGGACCTATATCTTGGGCAGATGGTCCTGATGTTCTCAGTTAGTTCAGCGCAATGTTCCCTTTCATTTTTCAACTGTCTGAGCAAACAACCCTCTGACGTGACTGTGGCCACCATGGCCTCAAGACCATGAAAAGTTATAATGCTTATTCAAAGAATACATTAAGCAATATCACATGAGAGGGAGTGCTGATATACTGAATACTGAAACTGATGAATGTCAGCACAGCTGTGTTTGGTCGTAGGTACGAGGTCTCAGGCTGAAGATAATCACAGCACGACCTCCTTTGATGCAACAGTTCTACCAACGCCATTTATTAAACAGTAATAAGCTACGATTATGATCTGTTTGTTTATATAATCATTTATTTGGCTCGGCCAACACAAAAAGATTTGCAACTAGACTGGGACTGTTGCCAAGCAATGCATAACAGTTTCCTGCACGCTAGCTTGCTACTTTGTGTAGGTCTACACATCACCGTAGGCAGTGTTGTTTTTTTTCCTGGCACATTTGCTGCAAGTCCCACCCTACTGTGCTGTGATTGGCTAGTACGCGACCATCCCTTCTTGACAGTACCTGCAGGAATAGCGCTGGTGACTCCGCTGGGAGAGCTAGCCAGGCAACGCTAACTTTAGCTTAGCCAGTGGTGCATTCTAGAACTAGCATTCTGGATTGGGATCCTGTACCCCTCGCTTTCAGGAAAAAGTCCAAACTGAAAAAAATATACCTTCACAGAGTTGTAGACATTACTGGGGAACATTTTGATATGCAGCTATCGGTATGGCTCTGATGTTTATGTAAAAAAAAAAAAAAAGGATATCCAATGAATCGCTACCGGACTGGAGCCCTGAGTTGTGGTCATATGGGAATTTAACTAATATCTAATACTTATGGTTGATGCTTCATTGATTTGAAGACATGCTCTCCTATTAAACCCCCTTGTAACTACTGCAGCAATGTCTGTGTGACGTAGTAGCGTCTACAGAAATCGAGTTTAGCCGCAGCAAAGTGAAATACTACACACAACTTTAAAATAGGAACTGGGGTGCGTTGTAAATCACCTATAGACATCTTATAACGATGTCAAAGTGTTTTAGGCTGTATTAATCTTTTAGGTAAAAGTGCCAAAGTATTGGCATCAAAATATGCTAATATAATACATTGTATTATTGGATAGGAAATGGGGGCATACACCATCTCTCACACTGACCTCATTCTTCCCCATAATAGGAGGTTGGTATATCTTTCCAAGACAGGGCCTTCAAGGGGGTATAGGGACGCAGGAATCTTGTCCAATCAAATGACTTGGTCTGACCTAACTGTTGTTTAAATTACAGTAGTAATTGCAGTTAGATTACTTTAAATGTTGTTGAGCGCGGGGCACTCGGGAGCAGTGTGCGAATGCACTAGCGTGCAGCCTAGAGGGAACACGGGTTCAGAGTGAAGTTCTCACTGATGTTTGTTCTGTTCCAGAGGTTTGAGGAGAACGCACACGCCTTTCTAGACAAGGAGCTGAAGAAGCACTGGAGGATTCACTTCCCATATTACCCACAATGCTCAGAGAGGGATGACGATGAGGATGTGGCGGTGGATGATGAAGCGGATGAACAGAGAAAGCTCGCCAAACAGGGAGTTGTAGACATCTCACTGCTCTGCGTGAAGCAGTTGGAGCAGGAGAGGCGGGCCAACTCTCTGCAGAGAAGTAAGACCCCTTTTTTGAAACAGAACACGATGATACACTAATTTTCACAACTTTAACAAAGAACATGACTAAATTACATAATGGGAGATTTTTTGATTAATAACTCTACACATTTTAGTATATAGTGCTGCATTTGAGTAGTCTTCAGCTACTCCCAAAAAGTAGTTTATTAATCGCGCTAGATATTTATTTTTTCACCTAATAACAATAATAATCGTAAAAAAGGTCTCAAATGCAACCAGTAAATGTTCATTCACTTGAGACACGTAGGTTTACTCGTTAAGATTTGGATGGTGTATTTAAGTACGTTTTTTTGGTATTTTTTACATCCCTACTCGTGTTGTTTATTTGGTTGTCATGACTTCCCGATTTATTGTGGTCCTGTCAGGGTTCCAGTTGCTCTTCCCATTTGAGTTCAGTGCAGCAGACAGCTCCGCAGAGTCGCGACTTCATGACGTTCCTGTATATTTCCTGTATATTTGCTGTATATTTCGGGTTCCTGTATATTTCCTGTATATTTCGTTCATAACAGATGAGATAAAGGTCTGATTCTCAGATGTTGGATCGGTGGGCCGAGGGGTGAGAGTCACGAGATGGAGCATTTTCTAAGGCTTTTTAAGTTACTTCCTGTAGGGCTAGAGACCCCAAATTTATAATCGTACATGTCCTTGAGGCTCTCTTTCATATAAAAGGGACCCCAGGTCTCTTGCTCACTCCCAAGTGTCCTTGACCCCTAGGTCACCTTCTAATTACATAACTTCCTGTAGGGCTAGATGTTTAGTATATTATGTATTTTAGTAAACCTTAATGCCCTGATTCATATAAAAGAGACCAGACGTCTCTATCTTACTCCCAAGTCATTCTGTGGCCCCATGAATGGAGTGTCTGCATCACTTCCTGTAGGTCTACCACCCCCATGGTGATCATTTTAGTAGTCTTTTGAAAATCTTTTTCATCTTCCTTTTACTTTATTGATGCATTAACACTTCAACAAACTTTAAAGCGGGATTCATTTGTCATGATTACCTTGTTCAACAAAATGTATTTATAACATGAACCTTTCGAATGGATTTTTCAGTGGAAGTGAGGTGAACATAAACTTCCGTTGTGCTCCACAAAAACACGTCATACTAGTCTGTCCAAAAGAAGAAAAATAAATGTCGTCCCTGGGTCCCTCGAAAATATACGTTTTTATTGAAAGAACATCATCAGTTACATAAAATAACACATTATGTGTTTCCCCTAGAATTTTTTTCAGGCCTGGTGGTACGCACCAAAAAAACCTAAATGGACGAGGTTCGCAGGATTGGCAGGGTCGGCTTCGGTCAGATGACCGCAGTAGGCGGTCTGCAATTTATATTTGTGTTCAAATGCGAGGAGGACTTAAATAAAGTGCATTTATTGCATAAAAATAAATATGAACTTTGCAAAACATGGCACATCATAAACACAGTAGAGCTGTCAATCTTCCTCTATAATCCCATTCAAAATTTCATTCCTTATTATTTTTAATATTCAAATTATATTTGAATTGTTAATGCTCAAAATGTGCCTATTATTATTACTTACTATTTACCTTTACACTGTATACACAGGCTTATGCATTGCTAATGCCACTATTAAACGTTCTGCCCACTAGAGGGCATTATACCAAAAATAATGTCTTTCTTGCCAAGTAAATACAACCCAGTCTCACACCAAAATGTAGTATAACTACGTTGGTCCACAGCGGAAAACGTATTTATAATAACGGCTCTAAAAATGGGAGATGCCTACGTTTTGTCTGACATATTCTCAGTGGAAAATACAATATTTTGATATAGATTCAGCTTTAAAATGGGTTTTGATAAAATTTCTATCGAGAAATGTGTATTTTATTTTCATAATATTCGTTCAGTGGTTGTATATGACGTTTAGTTTGTTAGTTATTACGAAAATTATTTCAGGTCTCGCCAGAACATTGTTACAATACAACGTATTCTATCGTTGCTATGGTGGTTGATATTATCAGTGGAAAATGCAATATTAACATTGTTTTGGCATTAAAATGCGTTTTGATAACTGTTCTAGTTAGAAATGTGCCTTTTATTGTCATAATCTTCGTTCAGTGATTGTATATGAAGTTTAGTTAGTCAGTTAAACTGGTCGTGGCATTTTTCATGCTTATTTGGGGGTTTTGAAGACTATAATCGGGGTAGGCTATATTCTGTGTAAGGATTAACCTAAATTACATTTCATTTCATTTTATTTATGTTTTATTAACATATATTTCAAACATGTGGAGCAATGAGCTACATTTTTGTTCGGAATCCCCCCGCCCCCCAGTTCTCGTATATATCCATATGCGCTTGTTTACGACCTCTGGCCATTATTTAATTTTCTGTAACATGCAGAACATATTGATTCTAGGTGCGGGACGTTGTTATAGGGAACATTAATATACACAATGTAAGCACAGTTCACGTTGCAAACGAGTTTATGAGTTTCATGTAAAGTGTAATTACCACAAACCAAGATGAGGATGTCATCACCTTAATAGTGCACTTCAGTAATTTTCTAATTGAAAGATAAATGATTTAGCCGGCTTTTACTCCAAACAATAGCTCTGCTCCAAACCACAGCACACTCGTTGCCATAACGACGTTAAGTGTGGCAGCAGAGCTGCCGTAAATGGTTTTGTTTTTGGCGTAAACTAGGTTCCGCTGGCTAGGAAATATACACATATTCTAAGGTGCCTTTCGAAGGCCAGTCGCAGTTAACACAGTTTAATTGTAATTAATAAGTTACTTTTGTAATTAACGTGACTCGTTTTTGTTTTTTTTAATCACTGTCTGGGGGCTAGTTACGTCACTCCGAGAGATGTGTTAGCACGGACAGATTTGGTAGTGATACAGCCGATAACCTATTCGTGAAAGCAAAACACCAAGCTCATTGATTTAACGAGGCAGGTTTATTTGACACAATCAATTAATTTATCATGTGTGAGATGTCATTCCTCATCCTGAGTGTGTATTGACGATTTCTGTTGTTGAGTGAAATGCTCATTGCAAGCTTCCTGTTTATGCATGGTGTACCCCTACTGTCCACAAGCACCCCCTCCCCCCTCCCCATATGGATATGGAGAATTGTTGCCACGCCCCAGTTGTGGTGGTGTCATATATATGAAAGAGGGCTTTCAAATATACTAGAATGATCAATTAGGAGGCCGACGCCCTACAGGAAGTGATGCAATGAGTAGGTGACTTAGGGGTCAAGGACAGTAACAAGTGAGCTAGAGACCTGGGGTCTCTTTTATATCAAAGAGGGTCTCAAAGGACATATACGATTATCAATTTGGGGGCTCCAGCCCTACAGCAAGTGACTCACAAAGCCTCAGCAAATGCTCCATCTCGTGGCGCCTCACCCAGCGGCTCGCTTGCAAGATTGTGAGCTGAAGTTCTTCCCAGACCTACACCCTACCCATCCAACATGCATATCTGAGAATCAGACCTCTATTTCATAACAAAGCGAATTGCACATGAACGTATTTTAATCTCATAAGGGGCATGGTGCGGGCTTCTTTTGACCTTTTGACCCCAGACTTGAAAAACTTTGTTTTTACACGCCTTAAGGCACGAATTTCCATCTGATTTCATGAGGCACAAATTTCTCGCTAGAAATTTGATCAACTTGTTTGTTTTCGCAGGCAGAAACTTGACAGTCACGTGATGTGGACGCAGGCCTATAGAAAGGAATATGCCAAAAAATCTTAGGCATCTCACAATTTTAGAGCCGTTATTGTGAAGCGACTACTTTTTCCGCTGTGGACCAACGTAGCTATACTACATTTTGGTGTGAGACTGGGTTGCCTCACCCTACCTCCAGCTTATTGCCATCTGAATCATGGTGCTTTAGTAGCGGTCGAGTGAAAGGAGTTGAAGCAGAACTGATTTCATATGATGCCTTTGCTCAATGCTAAAGGACCTCGAACGTGAAAGTATTGCAAATTGACCCTGTGTTTAATTCGGTACCTCAAATCCCCAAATTGTATTTTTAATTGTATGATAATTGTGTATTTAGTTTTTGTTTGTGTCAAACCTAAATGTATGTTTGTTTAATGCTGCTTTCTTGGCCAGGTCTCCCTTGAAAAAGAGATTTGAATCTCAATGTAATACATAGTACATAGTACATCTCAATAATACATAACAAGCTAGTTAAACACACTCGAGGAGCGGGACTACAGACAAGACTTTCTGTATTGAATTCACCAGGGAAAGCACAGAAGTCTTAAAAGTGAACCGTCAACCTTCACTGCTCCACCATGAAGGCTGAATCGAAATCAGTGAAATCATACTTATTCGTTGAATTTAATTTAGTGATGTTATTTAAGATCAAACAGAACTGAAATTGACTCTCTCGCTGTTACCAAGCCAACCAGAGGGCGCCAAACCTGCGTTGAGTTTTACTAATTAGCTCACCTGCCGCAGCTCGCGCGCTGTGTGGTTTTATTAATTGGTTAATCGGTTGCGTCTGGTATGGTTCAGATTAGAAGGAACCGGACAGCACGTTGCAGTCCACCCCCGTTTGGCAGTGTAATGTCTCCCAGACGCGGTAATATTATTGTGTTCATTAAACCAGAACGTGTGTGTAATCTTCTGGTGAACTGTGTTGTGACTAATTCGTCATCTCTTCCTCTGTTTCACAGGTTACAAAGACTTTTCGAAGTAAAACGGAGCATCTCTTCTGGACCTGATGTGAGTAGAAATGTGCCTGAGCAAAAGTCCTACTAATTAAAATGTCAAGTATTTATGTTGGTTGTTTTTAGCCTATCGTATATTTATGACCATATATTTATTTACAGACGCAATATAAGCATATTAAAGTACAAAAGTGCTGCCCGCATGTAGCGTACATTTAAATAAACCAGTTTGTAGGCCAACAACCCCAGTCTGACCTGCCGTGATACCCCGTCGGCCAGAAACCATCTCTTATAGCGTTTCGAGCCTGATGGAAATCAAGCGTTGCTGTACGTTTGACATGGAAGCTTGACACTGAATTCGAATGAATTCACTGAATTCTGAGTTCGTCAATGCATGGATGCAATAGCAGACATCACAGCTCCACAATTTGTGAGTGTCTTGAGGCAGCACAATTTAATTGACTTGGATGTGGAATATAAGTCGCTGATAATATGGGATGGAAATCGGGGATTGTGGTCGTTTAACTATCATTAGTGTGCAAAGCAAGCCACACTATTGTTTCATATTTTTCTTATTCTTCCTCCCTAGTTTGCGTAATTATCTACTCCTACAGTTTTTGAGGTATAAATACCAAACCACTCCCAAAAAGTCGGCCATATTATCAGTGCAGTGCGCGTCTACTTTTAGAGACCAACCATTGCAGATTTTTTTTTTTTATACTTTACGCTATACGCTAAAATCAACCACTCCAAACCTGAACACCTGAGAGTTGTCAAATTAAATTGGCATATGTAGACCGGAAGTAAGGAGGTCTCCAAAAAGTTTGGTACCGCTCTGACCACAGGGGGCGCAATAACTCGTGGTCAAACCTATACGGGCGCGCCCCGTTTTATAAAAAAATCTGAAACTTGGTATCTGGGGCTTATTTGACATGCTGAATCTTTTTGCCATAAGGACCCAAAATGTCCGCCTGGTCCGCCACAATTTGGTCCAAATGTTCCTTTATACTGCCCGACCTTATGGTATTATTCTGGTTTTGATTATGATAAAAAAGGCCGAGTTATGGCCGATTTATGCGAAAATACGATTATGCAAATGAGCCGCCATTGTTTAACAAATCACAAGTCCGCTTCAGAGAACCTCAGAGGCCTAACATTTTGAGTGCCCATCGAGGACCTCCCCCTTCGGCAATCTGGAAAGTTTTGTTTTGATGGCTAACAGCAATTTTTTATAATGGAGGTCAATGGGGAAGAAACCTTGACTTCAACCATTCCGAAGGCGAACAACTCAGGGTTGTCAAAGTTGGTACACGTATAGAAACCGTGCTTAAGCAAGCCTCCAAAAAGTAAAGGACCTCTTCGGCGACAGGGGGCGCCATAACTCGCAATCAAACAAATCAGCCCCATTGTTCGATCAATCGCAAGTCGGCTTCAAAGCGGCCCAGGGACTTGAAACTCGGCGTGCTCGCTCATTAGCCTCGCTGGCATTAGCATGTCGGCATGCTCGCGGAATATTGCGCACACGACGAGTTGGCGCAACCACACGCATTTTCTTTAGAAAATGCACATGTGGCGACATGTCTAGTTTGAAATTGTAATGTTCATTCTATGTGAAAGTATAACATTTTAGAGCCCATACATTCGAGCTTGTTAAGGTAGAAGTAACTCACTCTGGCCTCATGGCAGTCATAGAAAAAGTATAACTTATAATAAAAATCTGGATTTTATGTTAATTATCCTAAACATTATATAAAAATTGAATGATCCCAAAAGCCTTGAATTTGTAATGTTTTTAATTTATACGATTTAACGGAGTTGGTAGCTGTTGAACTGTTTGGGGGGGCAATAATAAATAAATACAATTAACAATAGGGTGTGGGTGCTAATCTGCTTCCTGCACTCCTTCAAAGGTCTATCATGGAGATGAAACTGCGGATCTGTGAGTATCCCAATTTAACCATGAAGAAGAAACTGCGAACTGTAAGTCATTCGTTTCTGCATTAATCTTGGGCACGTTAATGAATTTTGGCTTCCTGTTGGGTTGAGTTAACCCGTTAGGTGAAGGTTGATTTGAGTAGTAAGGATGTTTCATTGGTGCATGGGCTGCTGAAGCGTTTGAGTTGGTATTAATGGTTTGTTTAAGTGGTTGCAGGTACAGGTTCTAGGTGAGCGTTGTAAGGTGTAATAATAGATTTCTGTGGGTTCAACCAAAACATACTTCAGGGTTGGGTTCTGGTTTCTTCCGTCTTCTTTCCCGCTGCTCTCCTGAGCTCTGCATCTACATCACATGAGTGTTGCTTTACTGATGAGTGTGGTCTGAGTGAGCAGAGATGCATGCTAGGATACAGAGCTGTCTGAAGTCTTCAGTTCTGTAGATGCACCCCCTCAGGAGAATCCAAGTGTTTGAGAATCAATTGTGACGTCAGTTACATGGACTAGAAGGTCCTTTAAGATGTTGACAGGGATTCTCTCAGGAGGAATGCCAGGGGTGAGCTGTGAGGGCTCCTCATCTCAACGACTAGAACACAACTTCGGTCTTACACCAGAGAACCATAGAACACATTTCAACGTCCCCCTCCATGCATTGTGATGCCTCAGCGACAGTTTCTTTACCTCCTCAGCTGGAAGAGACCACAACTCCAGTTCAAAAAGGGTCATAGTTGGGGCCATTCCAAGATGGTTTCTGATTGGAGGGGAGCCATCTTCCAGGTCCAGCTGGCCTTGCCCATTACTGTGCAGTTTAGCCTGAGAAAGGCTTCCATCTGGAGGGTTGGAGTGTACAAAACATTATCCACAGAAAGCTTCCATCTGGTCCAGCAGAGGGTTCGTCAGCCTGCCGATGATGGAGGATCCTGCTCTTCAAGAGCTACCACCCCACCACTGGGTTGTCTCCTGAACAGATTACCTTCTTCTCATCTCTTTCCAAGAGTCCTGTGACTGTCCTAAGGCTTACCAAAGCTGCACGGTTTGCATCTGTGAAGGTTAATCATTCAGGAAACCACTGGACTACAAAGACATGACTTCAGAGACGTTAAATCAACCGGCTACACCTTTTGAGACGCCATGCATAATCCATTACCAATGTGGACCACCACTGGTCCTACCTGGCATAGGGTTCTACGTGTGTGAGTGGCCAGGGTTCCACCTGGCATAGGGTTCTACGTGTGAGTGGCCAGGGTTCCACCTGGCATAGGGTTCTACGTGTGTGATTGGCTAAGGTTCCACCTGGCATAGGGTTCTGTGTGGGTGGCCTAGGTTCCACCT
>OOFG01111323.1:3831-24411 GCA_900323295.1 Molva molva
GGGGCTACATGGACAGGAGGCGGGGCTACAGACACTTTCTCCTCTGGTCTGTGGTCAGCTTCAGGAGCTTTAACGATAGTCTGACCGTTAGTTTCTAGATAACATTTGGTTAAAGTGAGTATAGGTTTAATTGATCCATAGATGTGGATCACAAACACAATCAGCACACACCTGCTAATTGATCCATAGATGTGGATCACAAACACAATCAGCACACACCTGCTAATTGATCCATAGACGTGGATCACAAACACAATCAGCACACACGTGGGCCACAAGCCACTAACAGAAAGCAATGCTGTACGTCCTACAGTAGGAGGCCTGCAGGTCTACATGGAAACAAGCCTGGAAGCATGAGTGGCAGGTTTTTTAGTTCACTACGCTAGTATGGATAACCCGTAGCGCTGTACCTGGGGAAATCCTTGCTTTGACTTGTGTCTTCTCAACACGTTCTTCAACTGGTTTCCTCTCTTCTGCTGAGGGAATAAAGTAATCTTAGAAAACACCCACATATAGGATCTCCACTGCTTAGGACCTAGAACTATAGGCCTTAGGAAACACCCACATATAGGATCTCCACTGCTTAGGACCTAGAACTATAGGCCTTAGGAAACACCCACATATCAGACAATATACATCACACAATGGTACACATAACTCATGAGAAATGAGAATATATATCAGTGACATTATATGAATGAACAACCTATGAAGAGTGGCAATATCAGAGAAATGATATCCATAAAAAAACAATTAAGAATGAGAATACAAATCAGACAAATGATATACATGAAGAATGGCTTGAGATCAAAAACAAAGTGATGTAGACCACAGACAGATTAACAGACAGGCAGCATCCTGGAGACACAGACAGGGTTTAGAATGAAAGACGACAATGAGAAGACAAGAGGTCCAACCCTGTGGTAACTGAGATTGAAGAATACTGAAGAGAAAGGGCTTTTACTTCAGTGCTCAAGCTCTGATTAGCTGTGGTGTTAGAGGACAACTGGATGTTAGCAGAAAACTTCCCGTATGGAATAGGAGCTCTTTCGGCAGATAGGTTAAAAGCGATGACTCAAGGGGGGCACGTTATGAGTTTAGATGTTTATGATTTGGGATTAAGGTTAAAGGATGGAGGGTGAGGAAGATGATGATGAAGATGACAAAACAAGTTTTAAATTAATTTTGAATTAATAGGCATGAATCCAATGATTATTAAATTATTATAATAATGATTATAGAATATACAGAGTAAAGGATTTGTACCTTTTACTTCAGTTTTCTCTTCGTAGTGATAGAACTCAGACGAATCTTTTGGTAGAAACGTGAAACATTTGTGAACTTCAAAAATCCAATTTCAGTTGGAGATAATATGACTGCTATTACTACTATTTATTCTTACCCGTGTAAGTAAACTGAGATGATGTTTCTTGTACTTGAATTGGTGTGTCTTGGATATCTAGAGATGTATCCATAACACGGTAACAATTTACAATAATGGTACATCAATGAACCATTAAGGAACATTAGATAATTCAGTAATAATCATTAACTAACAGTGTAACAGTTTACTAATGATCTAGAAATTATTTACTAATGGTGTTCATGTTTACTAATGGTGTAGGTTTTAACTAAGGTTATGGTGTTAATGTAAACTACGGTATAAATTGATAATACCAGTGCAACCAGAGTTCCTTAAACTAACAAGAACTGAACTACAATTAAACAACCTACCCCTAACTCACTTCTCCTTACCCCTATGCTAATGCTATATAATAATGCTAATTACTGCATTAACTGAGGTTAATTAATGATTCATTAATGTACCCTTATTGTAAAGTGTTACCCATTAAACGATAGCAACAAAAGATTTGGATAAAATCCATTTAGTTTTATCTATATTTGGGATGTTTACCTAAACTTCACATACTGGTATGTTTGGAGATAAATTCCATTTAAGCTATTGGCTGAAACTTCAGGAAATATTTGTTCGAACTGAAACATTTTCTATTTAATAAAATGTAAAGAGTCTGCTTACAGTTAGAGTTATATATTCCAAATAATGTAAAACTATAATATAATTTCTCATAACTTTGCTTCCATGTTTTTTTTACTGAAAGGACTTAAGATTGCTTTAAAATACTTCAAAATAACATCTACTCACCGTAGGGAACCTGTCCCAAACCAATTTCTGTAAGAGGACAAGGTATCAAGTTTAACGACCAGATAATTTAATTACATATTCAATATCACTGCACAACTATGAGGCAGCTGTGACATACAGACCTTTGCCTGAAAGGTAGAGCTCTGCTGAGCTCTTCGCCTCTCCTAGTGAGTCCACACTCGCTACACCTGAGAACAAGCCTAAAGAAGTAATAGAGTATTACACAAGACACGCCTAAAGAAGAGATAAAGTACTACAGGTTACATGCCTAAAGAGGTAATAGAGTATTGCACAAGACACGCCTAAAGAAGAAAGAGCTCCCAGGTGTCCTTGTACCAAGTCACGGTGGCATTATCAAAAGACAACACGCACTCAAAGGTCGCAGAATGCTTCTCATTCACATCAGTGCTTCAGATGCGTTTGGTGAAGTGATTTTGGTCAACTAAAACCAGATATTTGAAGTTAAAATAGAGCACATAGCAACATGAATGTTGTATCTACTACATTAAACCTCAATATTTAGAAGATTTGACATTATAACCGTTTGAAGTGCAGAAAGAAAGACAACAAGGAAATGAAAGTAAGAGAAAACATCTACATCAACGTCGACAAAACACAAAGAAACACAGATAAAGCATGTCAATCACATAATTCAACAGTAGGGGTCGCTGGTTCTGAGAGACAGCTTGTGGGAAACCAAAGCCAAAGAAGAAGAAGTCCCTACCTGCTGTAGGCGCTTCTCTTGAAGACAGTGGAAGGTGATGAACATGAAAGACAACACAGGACACTTTAATGCGTCTTACCGGTGACGGTGAGTCTGGCGTTGGAGATATGAGGGCCACACACAACGCGGTAGTCGCCCTGGTCCTTTACACTGCACTGCTTGATTCTGAGGTAGTGGTGATCCCCCACCATACTAATGTCATACTTGTCACTGTTGTCCAGTTTCTGGGTGCCCTTGTACCAGGACAGGGAGATCTCAGGGTAGTTGATGGTAACCTGGCACTCAAAGGTGGCCACCTGCTTCTCAGCAGCGGTCTGGTCACTGATGTCTTTTAACAC
The DNA here is from genome assembly GCA_900323295.1 of Molva molva. Classification (NCBI taxonomy): domain Eukaryota; kingdom Metazoa; phylum Chordata; class Actinopteri; order Gadiformes; family Lotidae; genus Molva; species Molva molva. The sequence continues at coordinate 7,058 of OOFG01111323.1, forward strand.
AGAGACAGGCTGCAAACCAACACAGGATTAATGATGAATGCATGGACAATTATTCAAATCAGTGCTTTAAACGTGCCAGCCATTTTAAAAACGGTACATATAAGAAAATTGATCAATTAACCTGAACCAACACACATAGTAACCAGAACAGTTGAGAGCCAGAAGAGCCTGGTATATCTGATGTTTGTATGAGCCTGGTATATCTGATATTCTATGAGACTGATGAGACTGATGAGACTGATGAGATGACCAGCTGTACCTCTGAGCCAGCGCGGCCCTCCAGCTGCTGGATGAGTTTAGCCATGTCCTCCTCGTGCACTCGGCCACCACGCTCCACTTCCTGTAGGACAGGAGATACACCTTTCAGATTAAGGTCTGGTCCTTCACTTTAGTTCATTGTCAAAACAAACCAGGGACAAATCTCTACAACATTGATGTATTCCTTGTAGCATCAGAAGTGTCTTTTTCAACCTTCTTGAAAAGATGGTCATAAAGTTACACCATCACCTGAAGTCAAACAGACCTGTGATCTAAGTTTATTACGCACCACTTTTCCTGTCTCGTCCTCTTTCTCTTTCTTCAAGAAAGAGATAGCCTCAAGAATTGCCCGGTAGTCATGGATGTCATGGTCGCGAAGAATCTTCTCATAGTCTTTGGGGTCGTGACCTCTCAGTACCTCAACAATATTAACCTCTCCCTCCTTCTTTGGACTCTTCTGCTTCGATGGAGTCCTATGGAGACAAAAAGACTCATTAATATTGTCCCATGTTACGTCCATGTGATGGGCCTGCACCTGAGGCTAGACCATGACCATGAGGCCACACTTCACTGAGTGCACAAACCCAGCCTGCCCAACCATGAAACGCACGAGAAGAAACAGCACTAGAGGACGTGGAGATTAAGGACAATGGTGTCTCCACACCTCCACAAGTCATCCACTGTACATGGCTGTAATGAAACCTGATGGAACATGGCTGCATAAATCTCTGTGTTTATGAACACCTACTTCTTCAGCTTGGCCCTAAAGTCCCCAACTCCTTCCGTCTCCTCCTTCTTGTTGACCTCCATGTCTGCGCTGCATTCAATCTCTCCGTGCTTGCTGGAGGCCACACATCTGTACTGGCCAGAGTCAGACTTGGTCACTTCTCTGATCTCCAGCTTGGCCTCCTGCCCTTTGTGTTCCACAGAGATACGACCACCAGCGCTGATCTGCCTCCACTTCCCCTTCATCCATTTCACATTGGGAATGGGATCACCTCCAACCTTGGCGATAAAGGTAGCAGTGCCCTCTGCAACACACAGACAACAAACAATAATCTCAAAACCTTCATCACCTTTATTGATATTGGCTTTCTTTAAACAAAACACGGTTGCTAGGAATGTATAAAGCATTGCTTCTGACAAACATTAAAAAATACTCACTCTCTGTGACAGAGACACTCTTGGGCTCCTCGATGAAGAAGAGGTTGTCCAGACGCTTTGTGGGAGAAGGTCCAGCAGCTGCTGCCGCCTCGCTAGGTGCAGCCTTGGCCCCTTTGTCTGATGGAATGTTGTTATCAGTCAATACGAGCAGTGAATAACCATTCAAATAGGATCACACTGTAATACAAGTTATATTATTATTAAGCAATGAGTACAACCGGTGATAGTATTAGTAGTGGAGATTTTACAGATGAATGCATGGTTAATAGCACTACTAAATGTACTTACCCTGCTGCAGTAGCAGTATTAGTACTAGACATGCACAGTTTTTGCGGTTGAATTAGTCAAATCTTAAGTAAAGGCAATTTAGACAACAAGCTAAGAATAAGACAGATGCACTGAAGCAATAACTAATGGAAAGTACAATCCTTTGACCTGCAAGCAAAAGTACTTCTTTATAATATTAAAATACAATAAAATAATTAGATGAGACTAAAGCCGAATGATTAAAATGCATGGTTTGTCCAGATATCAGTAAGTACAGATATCAGGGTGGCAGTCATGACATTATTTAATCATATTATACCAGCTATTCTCAATGAATCATGTTGCAAACAGTCCTGTTCTGCTACACAAAAGCAGATTAGAACCCAAGACAAGGCTCCTTTCAACGCCTTAAACAGCAGTTTCAGTTCTCTGGAAATGGTGTGGATGTTAAAAGAGCTGGACCAAAAATAAAATGCAAGGTCCATCATAACATATTATCAAAGAACTACCTGTATTCAAATCAGCTGTCAATGGGTTTACCTTTCACAGTGACCTTGGACTTGCAGAACTCACTGCCCTCAGCATTGCTGGCCTTGCAGAGATAATCCCCTGCTTCAGCCTTGGATGCTTGGCTGATTTCCAGGCTTGCTGTACCATCCACTAAAGTAATCCTGGTGTTCCCACTGGATTTTAGCTCCTTTCTGTCCTTCATCCACTGGATCTTCAGTGGAGGAGACCCACAGACGTGGCAGGTAAGGCTTAGCTTGTCACCCTCTTTCACCGTCTCCGCTTTGAGAGGGATGTCAAATACAGGCGGCTTTGCAGCCTCTGAAAGATTATTTTACAAAAACTGCATATCAGTGTCAAGGAACCCTTTGTGCAGAAGTTTATACAATCCTTTTTGGTCAAGTTGGTTAATGTTTGGTTGTTTCATTCAATCTTAAAAACCAATGTTAAAATGGCAGATTGAAGAAGGTTACACCAGTAAAGAGAGGAGGAGAGGAAGTCTTATATTATATAATAAAGATGATATGAAAGTGAAACCCTACTGTATTCCAATTGAACACATACACACCTGAGATAGTGAGGGAAACCTGGAAGGACACTTTTCCAGCCTCATTGGTCGCCTCACAAGAATACAGGCCCCGGTCAGAGACCGAGGTGTCTTTCACGCAGAGAAGGGCCATGTTGTTCCTGAAGCTGACGTCATGTTTGTCAGAGCTGTGGATCTCCCTACCATCCTTAAACCAGGAGACGCAGACTGGCTGGGAGCCAGACACTCGAGCCTCCATCTTCACCACCTTACCCACTGAGTCCTCCATGGATTCGGGAGGCCTCTTGGTGAAGCTCGGAGGAACTTTACTTTCTGTTAGTGAAGGAAAGGTGCATCATTTAACCCCACATCATGACAGTGCTTAGACAGAGACTGTATTAACCACAGGGTCAACGGACCATCTCCTCCGGATGAACAAACAGTCAAAGCAGTCAAAGATACAGCAAAAAAAAAGTAATACACAAGTATGTCGTGCTGGGGCCACCCATTAAAGGATGTATGCCCTCACAGTATTATTCTTTCTCCAGCTTCTCCCACAAGAAGATGTACCAACACAACTACTCAAATTTGTCAAAGATCTCTACCACTTCCATTTTAGACTTGCAGTGAAATGTATCTCCAAAACCAGTGAAGGTACAGTACCTGACCAGTACCGGGCCAGAGATTTAGAAATAAATCCATAAAATTAAATTCAAAATCCTAAAGAAATAATAGAAAACAAATAGAATATGTTCTAAGCATAAAGAGCAACTGAGTGTCTTAACCCAACTATAGTTTACCAAACTAAGTAGTTGCCCTTAGTCGCACAAAAGGCATATTTCTGAATAAAGGTATTTCACAGCCTACCAAATGCCTGTTACTATGCAGTTTGTGTTTGCTAAACGTGATGCACGTCCCAACATCCATAATTGGTCATGACCTTATATGGATCAGAGAACAGGGAGCGTAATCAGAGCTCTTTGTTATGGTGGATAGATGAGTTATACTAGCTTGACATGGCCAGACCAATTCACAAATGAGTATTAGTCTGGAACCTCTGATTCTGGATCATCTAGTGGCGCAGACCAAAACGTCTCTGGACACAACTGGATGGAACCAATCAGAGCAACAAATCGTGTGACACATCAGCGGAGCCATCTTGGTTGTTCATGAAAATGCCTCAACAGCGCTCCCATAGGGCGCTCCTCTGCACAGTCATCCTATCAAACCCGCCCCATATTAGATAAAGGATTGTGATTGGCCCATCCCGGGCCAGGTCTGTGTGAACGGGAGGGGGGCCAGATGCATATGAAAGAGAAAACTTAAACATGAGCTTGCAGATTCGTCTGGCTGGCATTATACATAACTAAGAGCAAAGAATGGCAAAGAAATAGACTTTGATAGAGATGAATTCATTCATCACTCTGACTCATCATTCATTTGATGAGTCAGAGTTTGACTTAAAGGTGTGATGCTGTTATAAGTGTTTGAGAACTGTGAGACTGTTACTGTCTCATTACACTTGTGTAACTCTTAATTATACTTTTTAATCTGGTCCTACAGTATAATGGTCCCACCATTGCTGTGTTTACTCGATTAGATGAAGCAGGCATATAACGATAGCCAAAGAAGAAAATAATTGCATTGCGCCCCCCATCCCCTCCCAGCCCCCACCGGGGGGGGAAACATGGAACATTTACAAGGCAGGTCACTGGAACAAAGAGGGTTAGGAGCTAAAGACACTACACTGAAAGAAAGGCAGGTCACTGGAACAGAGAGGTTTAGGAGCTAAAGACACTACACTGAAAGAAAGGCAGGTCACTGGAACAGAGAGGTTTAGGAGTTAAAGACACTACACTGAAAGAAAGATTACTTGACTTTGGAGGTCATGTTTTCAGTAATGATTGTTTCATGTTTCCAGTATTGAAGAGACTAGTTGCATTATTCTCTGTAAGCAGGCTTATGAGGGTTATCATGCACCATCTGAGGACATGGAGATAGTTACCGAGAAGGTTAGCAGAGGAGCGGAAAGCTGTTGGCAGGTCAGTGCTTTTGCCTTTACCTAGACTGACATGAGCGTGACAGACATCACTTCCAGCTTCATTAGAAATTTCACAGGAGTATTTCCCTGCAGCTGCTGGCCGGTCGCTGTAGAGGACCTCCAGAGAGCAGGTGGAGTCAGTAGTTAGGACATTATACTGGTATGACGCCCAGATCAACTTGTCGTCTTTCTTCCAGGTGACGTGGACCCTCTGGCTTCCAGTGTACTTGCACACTAGTTTCAGAGGTTGACCTACTAAGAAACGAGTGTCCTCCAACTTCTTGACGAAGCTTACAGGCTCTGAGAGAAGCAGTGATTAGAGAAGCAAGGTTAGTTAGGTAATAAAGACCAATGTGATGTTAGTCAGCATTAAGACTTCTTCAGTATAGAATGGTCCGAGTGGTAGACCACTGGTCTTTTGTTTCACCTATTGTCTCACCTACTGTGTCCTGTCTCACCCTCCTACTGGATAGAATGTTTTAGTCATGCAGTAAGCAGTAAATGTATAGGTAGAAGATCTGAGCATCACCTTTAACAGTTACTATGCAGCTGCAGGATTCAGATGCCACACGGTTCTCAGCCTTACAGATAAATTCTCCATGATCAAACTTGGTTGTTGTACTCAATTTCAGAGTGGCAACACCTTTTGAAAAGTCCATTGAGCAAGTATTGGACTTGTGTATTTTTCCGTCAGCTTTAAACCAAGCTACTGAGATGTCAGGTGTTCCTGCGATACGGCAGCTCAGGGTAAGGGCATCACCGGCAGTTACTTCCGAAGGCTTCAATTCTTCAACAAAGTATGGTCGTTCTACAGTAACAGATGAGGTCGTTAGTTTTACCAGGGATGATGAATTAATGATTGAATGTACAGATGAATGATGTTGGAATGAGGTTAAAACTACTAGTAGACCAAGACTTTTTTTTACCTAAAATAGAGATTTGAGCTTCACACTTGTCACTTGCAACTCCGTTGTCAACTTCACAAGAGTATGTTCCAGCTGCCTCCATCTTGTTGCTGTTGAGGACCTCCAGGACACAAGAGGTGTCTGTTGTTATGACGTTGTACTGGTACGAAGCCCAAATGAAGGCACCGTCTTTCCTCCAGGTCACCTCCACCCGGGGGGTGCCAGCAAATGTGACTTCAAGCCTCAGAGGCGCTCCTTTCTCAGAGGAAATGTTCCTTAGCTTCTTCACAAAGCGGACCGGTTCTGGTAAAGTAATGTTGGAATTAGTTTCAATAATATCTCAATCACAAGCAGGCGCTGACAAAAAAAGAATAGATTTTCTCAGGTTAATTGTAATGCTAACCAACCTTTGACAAACAAGGTGAATGAGCAGCTTTCCTTCCCAGCATCATTGATGGCCTGACAGGTATATTCCCCTGCATGGCTCTTCTCAACACCGTTCAGCACAAGAGTAGCTACACCCTCCTTCAGCGAGATATCACAGCACCTTCCATGGAGCATTTCTTTAGCTCCCCTGAACCATCTCACCTTGAGAGGCCCACTGCCCTTCACTCTGGCTCTGAACGTGACATTTTTTCCAGGAAGACTTTCCTTCATTTCCGGTGTTTCCAGAAAAGAGGGAGGTTCTAAGTTGAAGAAAGGAAGTGTTGTAAAATACATTTGACCTTTCTGGTATGCAGAAGATCCCATTGTGGATAAAACATGTTTGAGCCGTGATGATTCCTTCTATACTTTAACTACAAACCTTTGACAGTCATTGAAGCGCTAGTTTCACTGGTTCCTGCAGCGTTAGCAGCTTTGCAGGTGTATTTCCCAGAGTCAGACAACTGGACAGTCGGGACTTTGATTTTACACGTGTTATCAATGAGGCTTATATCAAAGCTTGGGCAACTCTTGATCTCCTGGCCATTGTGGAACCAGGAGGTGGTGAAAGGAGCTGTACCAGTCACCTTACACTCCATCTCCCCTGGTCGACCAGCAACTAGATGAGTGTCTCTCAGCTTCCTTATGAATGTTGGTGGAATCATCTTATCTGTTATAAAAAAAGACTTTGCTTTCAAAGAACTCCTGGCAAATCATCAGCATGGAATCATAGCAGTTGATAATTAGACTAAAGATGTGATGAGTACCGACCTGAGACAGAGAGTTTAATATTGCACGATGCTTTCCCAATGTTATTTTGGATCTCTAGCTTGTACACTCCTGCATCGGCCTTGTCAGCAGATTGAATCTTCAGAACCATCACTTTATTTGAAAAAGACATCTTAAACTTTGTGCTGGTAGACAGCTGTTGGTTGTCCTTGAACCACTTGGGCTTGAGCTCTGCTGAGCCAGATACCGACACCTCAAGAGCTGCACTGTCTCCTGACTTCACATTTAAAGTCTCAGGGAAATCCACAATAGCAGCAGGTTCTAGAAATTATGAAAGAACAGTTAAAGATAATTTAATCCTATTAAAAAATATGCTTGACCTAAAGTGTAAGGAAGTCCAATGGAATACAGACCTAGAACGGTGACCAGCGAGACGCACTCAGCCTGGCCAGAGTCATTCCTCAGCTGGCAGGTGTATTTGCCAGATGTGGTGTGGTCTGCTATTGGAACTGTGAGGGTGGCCTCACCATTAAGATAGCTGATTTCCCTGTTGTCACCATCCCTGAGGATATGATCCTTGTCCTGAACCCAGGACACGGTAATGGGTTCAGAGCCTTTAACTTTAGCTTTCAGCGTGAGTTGCTGACCAGCTCTTACCGACTGCTCTGTCAGTTTCTGGACGAAATATGGTGGTTCTGGATGATTGATAGAGGAAATATGTTGGCGTGAGAAGATGATTTGAATTAAGGTTTTGGTATTATTTTAAGAGTCCCTGCTGGCAATTGCTGGAAATAGTACAAACCTCTCAAGCTAACTGTGGTATGGCAGGTTTCACTTCCTACATTGTTTGATACTCTGCATTCATATAGACCAGCGTCTGTCATGTCTAGCTTCATGATGTGAAGAGTAGCCGAAGCTCCTTCACTGACCATGCGGTACTTATGGTTCTCCCTCAAGGGTCTCTTTTCTTTGTACCAGTTCACCTGGAAAGGAGGAGTTCCGTACAGCTCACAGTGCAAGCTACCATCTTTTCCTTTGATGACTTCCAGTTTGTCCGGCTTTTTAATGAAAGATGGAGACTCTAGAAAGTAGAATAATGTTGTTAACAAGAGTAATGTTCTTTATCAAGCAGCTTTGTTTGCACGCTGGGAAGAAGATTGTCATGCTTGTTTTCAATCCATGCATGGAGAACATCGGACAGAATCAGTCGACACCATTAGTGATGGAGGTTATTTACTGAAAGGGGAATGTAGCTCCTATCATGCCACAAGGTGTAGGTCATTCCATCAGTGGTATGGATAAATATTTGGGTTTTAAAGATTCATGCTTTCCAACACAATGAGACATCATCATATACATGATGCTGTGTTCCATGCTCGAGGAATTCCAAATCATAAATGTGAAAACAGCGAGAACTAGGATGCATGATTAAAATATAGACCACAGGGATTGTCACTCTTCCAGTTTCATGCTTCTTAAATTCTGTGCAGAATCCCACATAAGAAAACACACGATGAGAGGTCCATTCAGGGTCTGACCTTGAGTTGTGAGTACAGTGCTGCAGCTTGCATTGCCAGCATCATTGTACGCTTCACAGGTGTAGACTCCGTTATCCTCAACACCTGTGGTACGCAGCTTAAGGTATGCGGTAGAATCAGCAAATCCTATATTATAGTTGTCTCCCTTGGTAAGCATTTGGTCATTTTTGTACCAGCATATTTTTATAGAGGTTGCACTGTTCGTCTTGCACTCAAAGCGGTGGCCCTCGCGTTGCTTCACGAAGGTACTGGGAGGTAGCTTCACCAAAAACTGAGGAGGTTCTGCAAGGTCAAAAAAGACGAGGTTACTATTGAAGAAATCCAGACTTTGTCTAATGGGTGAATGGAGGATGTGACCAGAGGATGAGATGCTGAAAGAAAATATTGCAGTTTAGGCTGTAAAGGAAGCATGGTGAGGCAGATGGAGGGGGACGTGATCCGTGGAATGAAAAAAATAGTTAATTCAAGAAAAATAGTTAATTGAGAGGAGGTGGACAAACAAAAAAAGAGTAGTCCAACCTTTCACAATCAACTCTGCTGCACATTTCTCAGTGCCTGCTTGGTTGGTAACTTGACAAGAATAAATCCCAATTTGCAATGCTCCAACAGAGTGAAGGATTATTGTAGAGGAGGTTTCATTTATTTTGATAACACATGACGGACTGCTGAAGAGTTGGTTGTTGTCTTTAAACCATTTAACAGTGAACGGAGGAGTTCCTTCAAAAGCACTCCTCAGATGGACAGAAGAGTTTTGAAGCACATTCTGAGGTTCCGGTCTATCTATGAATTTGGGTGGCACTGAAACCCACACAGAAAAGACATATGATACAGCTGATCGACATTTAAACAGAGAATAAATAAAGCAAACTAATAAGTTCTAACCTTTAGCTGTAAGTACTCCACTGCATACACAACTCCCTGCTTGGTTCATTATTCTACAGGAATATTCCCCTGTGTCATTGCTCTCACTGAGTCTCAGCTGCAATGAGATGGTATTTTCTGCATGGGACAGCCTGTATTTGTTGCTAGCAGTGATTGTTTTGCCTCCTTTTTTCCATTCAACGAATATTGGCAGAGAGCCAGCAACTTTACACTCAAAGGTTACAAGTGCTGCCCAGATCTCCTGAATGTTGGTTAATTTCTTAATGAACGATGGAGGAATCACTCCTCCTGTGTTGAAGAGTCATATTAACAAATGGTAAGAAACGGAATGAAAATGGTTCTCAAACCGTGAGATTGTTGTACTGTTTGATGTCAAAAATGAACTTCTGACCTACAACAAGCAACTTGACCTTTCACCTGCAAGAACTAGAGTTTGTACCCTCAAGCATGTATTCCCGTCTCCCAACTGAGAAGAGTGAATATTAAGTTTACTGAAGTCCTCTTAGTGTGGTTATAATGTCTGCTAGACAGATCTCTGCCATCTTTGCCCTATCTGGTTCCTATCTTAGGTGTTCCCACTATCCTGCATTCCAGACTGACTGGATCCCCCAGAGTCACTTTGACCACCTCTTGCGTTTCTAGGATTTGAGGTGGTGCTATAAAAACCAACAGAAATGTATGAGTCTTGTAGTTAGTATTAAATCTTCCAAGCTTAAAATCGTAAGGGTGAAAAAGTAATGTTCATGAAGCAAAGCTATCATCATTCTGGATCTCCCAGATATAGTATCCAGAGTCTGTCTTACAAATAACAGCTCCAGCAAGGTGGAGGTGTAGTCAGAGGGTCAAAGGTGGAGGTGTTGTTAACAGAGCAGACAGAGGGTCAAAGGTGGAGGTGTTGTTAACAGAGCAGTCAGAGGGTCAAAGGTGGAGGTGTTGTTAACAGAGCAGTCAGAGGGTCAAAGGTGGAGGTGTTAACAGAGCAGTCAGAGGGTCAAAGGTGGAGGTGTTGTTAACAGAGCAGTCAGAGGGTCAAAGGTGGAGGTGTTGTTAACAGAGCAGTCAGAGGGTCAAAGGTGGGGTGCCGGAGATCAGCACATTCAACTTGACCTTTGACCCAGGTAAAACAGACATGGATTCTAGCTTTTCCAGAACACATGGTGGTTCTGTTGGTGGATGAAATGAGACATTTCACTTATACAATTTAAATGATATGGTTATGTTACAGTTACAGTTACAGTACTGACACAAGACACTCTAGGTGGGCAAATGATCCTTTGATACTCTCCGTCTGCTTCAATTTTCTTGTGAAAGATGGTGGACGTATTTTATCTGGCATCAACATAAAGTGTACTTTTTAGCTGGGCTAGGCTGATACGGTAAGAACTTTGTGTTAAGTAAAATTCTAAATAATTCCTACAGCCCTAATAATGAACTGACCTAAAATAATAAGTGAAGCGTCACATGAACTGTGTCCAATATCATTTGAAACCTCAAAGGTGTGTACACCACTATAATTTGTCTCTGTTTTCAGGATCTTCAGCATGGAGCTGGTGTCAGTGCTCTGAATCTTATATCTCTGGCCAGAGGCCAGCTCCTTTCCACCCTTCAGCCAAGTGGCCTTGAAAGTTTGGTGCCTGAGAACCGACATTCAAGAGCAGCTGGATCTCCCTGGGTTACACTGATTGACTTTGCCTGTTCTAAGATAGTGCCTTCTCTTGGATAGAAATAAAAAAATAAAACATAAATTACCAACTTTTCAATGCAAATGGTGAGACAACGATAAATGCAGCAAATGCATGTGAAGAAAGTCCTACAAACCTGTCACTGTGAGCACAGCAACACATTTCTGACTTCCAGCTTCATTGTGTACATGACAGACGTATTTCCCACTGTGCGTCTTCTGAGTGTTTTTCAAATTCAACACGGCAGTTTTGGCTTCATAAGACATCTTGATGTGCTCATCTTCTTTGAGCTCACAGTCGTCTTTGACCCAGGAAACCTCCATGGGAAGGGATCCGGTTAGCATGCACTTGAGAGAGACCTCTGAGCCCACCTGGGACGTCAAGTCCTCTAGTCTCTGAGCAAACGATGGTGGCTCTAGTGGAAGAAGATCACACAGACATCTAGAGTCTATCCATGTTTATAGATGTATACTATAGTCTATAGAATATATCTATATATAGTATATATATAGATATATACATAGCAGACAGCTTCTACAAGAGCCTGTATGTCTAGCGACAGCAGTTCAACAAAATGGCCTGTTTGTAAGAGCATGTTTTAATACATGAAACACCTTGAAAACTAACCTTTCAGTGATACGTGACAAGAACTAGATGTTTCTCCAACTTCATTTGTAACAGTGCACTGGTACTTCCCAGCATCTCCGGCCTCACACTTGGAGACCATAAGTGTAATGGTGTCATTTTCAAAACTGATTTTATGCCTTCGGTCATTTTGGATGGGCTCACCGTTATGGGAGCAGTTTATTTCAAAGGGGGAAGAGCCTGAGACTCTTCCTTCCAAGACAATGTTGCATCCCTTTACCAGGTTGGCAGACTCTAGAGGCCTCACAAAAGCAGGAGGCTCTACAGTGGAGACATGGTATTGTCACATTCACACACACACACGTAAGACTTGACATTGAAACATGAAACATGAAAAGATGGAACCAACCTTTGACTGTTACGGTACAGCTGCAGCGATCGCTACCTGCCTCACTCGACGCCACACAGACATAATCTCCACTATCCTCCACGCTACTGTCTACCACCTCCAGAGAGGCCACTGAGTTAGAGAAACACACCAGCTGTCTGTAGTTTGAAATGATCTCACAGCCATTCTTAAACCACTTCACACTAAGCCCAGGGCTGTCCTCTACTTTGCAAGACAATGTCAGAGGCTGTCCCTTTTTCACTAGCCGTGAGGGAACAAGCTTCAATGAAAAGGTTGGTGGTTCTGTAAATAACAGTATTAATTAGGACAAAGAAACATACATGAAGACAGAACAGCAGGGTTTATCGTGTTAGAGAAAAATAAAAACGGCACCTTTCACAACGAGGACAGCAGTACAGTCCACCTTCCCAGCATCATTGGATACTTGGCATGTGAACTTAGCAGAGTCGCTGGGTTTCACTGAGTGGAGATCCAAGGAGCTGGATGAGGCATCTTTCTTAATTAAATATGAGCCTCCAGTGGAAATTTCCTTTTCTTCTCTGAACCACTTGACAGCCAGAGGAGCCGTTCCAGTGAAGGCTGATTTCAAACACACAGTGGTGCCTTCTATTGCCTCCAGGTTATCTGGTTTCACTGTAAAAGCTGGGGGTTCTAGAAAAAACAATGTTAACAAGTTCAACGTCATGGTCATTGTCAACATTTTATAGTCTGAGTGGATCTCTCTGTTCCTACACTGACCAATGGTATTTGAATGTAACTTTTCTGACCTTTGACACAGAGAGTTCCAATGTCGTCCTTCTGACCAGCCACGTTGGTCACTCGGCATCTATAAATGCCTCCATCACTTTGCCCCAGGCTCCTTATAAGGAGAGCAGCCATGTTCTCCTTCGCTTCAACCTTATATTTTGCATCACTGTGGATTTCTTTATCATCTCTATACCAACAAACATCAATTGGTTGGGTCCCACAGAATTTGCATTCCATGGTAATATCATTACCAATATTTGCATTTATTTTCTTTAGAGTTTTAGTGAAGGAAGGGGGAACTGCTCGACCTGTGTAAGAAAATGGATAGTCACTGGGAGTATTTTTCAAAACTCTCAACTAAGATATTTAGAATGTTATTTACACTTAAAACTAACCTAGGATAGAAACGGAGCATGTGCACTGGTCCTTGCCCACTTTGTTGGACACCTCCATCCTGTATTCAGAAGTGTCGTCTTTTTCTGCTGCCAGAATTTTTAACATGGCAGTTTTCTCCTTCAGAGTGATTTTGTATTTACGACCACTCGTCACCTCCTTTCCATCTTTAAACCAGTTCACCTTGAGGTCTGGGCTTCCAGTGATTGTACATTCCAAGGTGGCTGAATCTCCTGCAGTCACACTAATGGACTCTGCAGGTTCTACGATTCTGGCGGGTTCTGAGGTAAGATATTATCATTTTATTAATATAACACTTTAATAGCCACTACATTTGTAAACAATTTGGCTTGTTCAAAGAAAGATTGACAAAAACTAACCTTGGACCGTTAGAATAGCTTCACATGTCTGACGTCCTGCAGCATTTTCAACTTGACAGGCATACTTTCCATCATTTGCCACCTCAACAGATGAGAATGTAAGGCTGGCAACATTGTTCTCAAACCGCATGCTGATATTGGGATCATCATCTCTTAGGATCTCAGAGTCTTTCGTCCATTTAACAGTGAGGGGAGCTGATCCTTTTATGCTTCCCTGAAGTTTGACTGTGTTTCCTAACACGGCCACAATGCTCTCCATTCTCTTTGAGAATGCTGGTGGTTCTGAAATTATTTTTGCAACAATAAAAGACTTTCACTAAGAGCTGATGTTACTGAAAGAGAAATAGCTAACATTTGGTATTTTTGTTTTTTAGTACATTTGTAACACTAACCTTTCTGCTTAGCCATTGCCTTGGAGGATGCTACACCAACTACATTTGATACATCACACTGATAATCTCCAATATCAGAACTTTCAAAAGAATGGATCTCAAGAGAGGACATGGAGCCCTGTGACACTATTCTGTATTTCTCGCTTGCAGAAATACGTTTTCCATTCTTCAGCCAGGTCACCTCAAACGGTGCTGAGCCCTCAATCTCACTGTCAAACGTGGCAACAGATCCTCTCACTGCTTCAACAGAAAGCAGGTCCTTGATGAAACTGGGGGGTTCTGAGAGAGAACACACAATTTGCTTAGTACATTTATTTATACTTTCTTTATAGTCTCTAGAATGCCTATCAAGCTTACAGACCTTTCACAGTAACTTTACTGGTGCAGCTCTCACACCCTGCTTCGTTTAGGACTTCACAGGTGTAGTTTCCACTGTCTGACAGCATGACACTTCTCAGCTCCAGAGTAGCAACACTGTCCTTCAGGCTGATGCTGTACCTGTCCCCTGGAGACAGCTCTCTGTCGTTGAGGAACCAAGAAGTTTGAAGGTCTGGGGAACCGCTGACAGTGCACTGCAGCCGAGCAGAGCTGCCCTGCTTCCAGGCTACAGTGCTCTCCAGCCTCTTTATGAAGCCTGGGGGCTCTGCACAGGATGGTTCCATGGTTACAGAGATCCAACATATCAAGACGGCATCATAGAACACAATCAAAACTAAGAATTTACCATAAAAAGTTTTTAAGGGAAGCAGTTCAAGGGACACTTTACTTGTTCTCTATGTGTTGTTCATTTCCAGTACTGCAGATTTGCAAGAGCTTCAAATGCTGCAGTATCCATGAAAATGATCTAAATGGTCTTACCTTGCACATTGACTGAAGCAGAGCATGTTGCACTTCCAGCGTCGTTTGTGGCTTTGCATACATATTGGCCACAATCTCTCAGTGTGGTCTTTGGGATATCAAGAGTGACCATTTTCCTCTCAAAAGAGAGTTTACAATCGGGAGATTGGTGGACTTTTCGCCCATCTCTGGTCCATATAATGGTCACTCCAGTGTCCTCATCCACCTGGGCCTCCAGGTGAAGAGGAGCCCCAACAACAGCTGCCACAGAGCCAAGGGGTGTCACAAAGCTGGGCGTGGCAATGACACTGAGCTCTGTGCTGCACATAGCAGTCCCGGCGCTGTTGGACGCTCTACACAGGTAGACCCCCTGGTCTGACGGCTCCACATTGGGGATCTCAAGAGTGTGCTTATTCTTTTCTGAAGAGATGTGGTAGTGTGGTACATCAGGTAAGACTTGATCATCTTTGTGCCAGACAATATTGAGTGGAGCCGATCCTGTTACTACACACTGCATGGTAGCCTTCTTTCCCACACACAAAACCTGAGATTCAGGCTTACGAATAAAGGCTGGAAGGAAGGTTTCTATGAAGATTCAAAATAAATATAAAAAAAGACATTAGTAGTTATTATACCCTGTCCAAAAAGAAAACAAGCCAACCTCTCAACCTTGAAGAGAAGCCCAAAATAATGACAAAAACAGCCCCAACATAATGGTTACTAGGCTTATAGTAGAATGAGATCAACTTCTCTTTGCAGATCTCAGTAGGAATCCAAACACAAGTCTACTTAGCAAACACCAATAGAAAGGAAAGGTTTCAGCAGCAAGATGGAAGGTAAAAAGGACTTCATACAGAAACAGGATTTAAAGACCACACTGTGGTTCTCTTACCGGTGACGGTCAGGGTGGCGGAGCAGCTGTCGGAGCCGTGCTGGTTGGAGGCCTTGCAGCTGTATTCACCGCTGTCAGCCTTGGTGGGGCTCATAAGCTCCAGAGAGGAGACGTTGAAGCGGCTGATGATCCTGCATTTGTCCCCATCTTTAATAGGCTTTCCTTCCTTGAACCATTTGAAGTTGACATTTGGGGCATCCTCAGTGTCACATTCAAACTTGGCGTTGTTTCCAACATTGACCTCCAGGGGCACTGTTCTGTGCCTGAACACCGGTTTCACTACGAGGAAAGGAAAAACACTCAGTACATGGATCCTATGGAAGGGTTACACTTAACTGGTGAAATGGTGAACCTAGGATATGAAACATGGAAGGTTTATACTGTAGGTGGAGGTGGTTAACTAGTGAAATCAGGGAAACCGAGGATGGAAGGTTAACCTAAAGTGATTGGAGGAGGAAATGTTGTTAGGAAGTATGGGTGAGCTGGGAAAAGAGAAGAGAATGCATGCAGACACAGTCTCAGGATGGGTGATGAAAGAGTGGAAGACATGGTAGATTCCCTGATGAAGGCTAGTGGATGGGAGTAAGACTTGTGGAGATTCTGGTGTTGATGAAAAGATGATCTTGGAGGTAAGAGTGTGAACACTGTCTGATGAAAACCTTGAATCTCAACGAATACTTTTGGAAAATAAAGCTATCACAATAAGGAAAAATATTAAATGATTATACTTGTATGAATATATATATATATATATATTTGTATAAATATATATATATATATACCTAATCAAAAGTATTTTCTTTATTGTCACTTTATTTAAGCCTGATATTTTATAGTCGATTTGATTTAAAGTTCATTAAGCCTGATTTAAATGTATGCATTCCTAAGGGGAAGAAAAGAGTTCCAAGTTTTTCACATGACAGCAGAAGTATTATGGGATGGTGATATCAAAGTAATCCTCATCTTCAAACCTCTTGAGACCACAGTGAGTCTTGAAGATGTTGTTGTCTTGCCAGCTTCATTCTCAGCCTCACAGATATATTCTCCTTGATGCTTCTCCTTGATAACTTTGTTGATAATCAGTTTGTATGTTTCATTGTCTTTAGAACACTTGAACTCTTTGCCAGATTTGACCAATTTACCATTGAAAAGCCAGTTAACCTTGGTGACGTACTTTATGGTGGTGCTAAAAACAGCAATACTATGCTCCTCAATACACTCATCATCTAGAGGGTTCACAACTATGGGATAGTCTACAATACTGTCCGAGGACTCACTGATCATGAAGGCCTCAGAGAGATACTCTTCCTTGGTTTCTCTGTGAACTTCAATGTGCTGTTCAACAGACACCTTGGCCACAGTGGTGGTCAGATCAGATGCTCCCTCATCCTGCTGGGGACTTCCCTTCAACTCCAGGATCTCGGAGACATCCTGAACAGAGGCACTTTTATAGGTAACCCTGTCCTCAGTCTTCACAGAAGCAGAATGAGACACAGGGGAATGCCAACCCCTTGTTCTTTCTGATACAGTAACAGAGTCCACTACAGATGTCAGCAGCTCTTTGGAGCGTGCAGAGGCTGCCTGTGCCTTTTGAGGCCTGTCTAGAAGCATAGTACTGGGCTGTTCTAGAGTCAGGATCTGGGACTCCTGGTAAACTATAGAATGGAAGGCTGCCTGCAGTTCAGACCTCAGGTCAGCTGTCTGTGGATACTCACCGTCAAAAGCCAGAGAGATTTCTATGGGGGCACCAGATGACGTGACAAGGTATGTGAACATTGCACGTTTTGGCTCTTTCTG